>LOJH01000216.1:44945-72608 GCA_001685095.1 Ellobius talpinus | reverse complement strand
CTCTCTCTCTCTCTCTCCACACACACACACACACACACACATACACACACACACCGCCCATGAGTGCCTATGGCCTGTATATGGGTACTTGTGCAGGTCAGAAGAAGTTATCAGATCCCCTAGAACTGGAGTTACAGGTGGTTGTGAACCACCTGACTTGGATGCTGGGAATCAACCAAATTTGGGTTCTCCGGAAGAGCATCAATCATTCTTCACCAGTGAGCCATCCCTCTGGCTCCTAAAATTCCTTGTGTGTGTATCTGTGTTCAAGTGTTTAAGTGTGCATGCAGGTGGGCGTGTGTGTGTGGTGGTGGTGGGGGTCCAGAGGTCGGTGGTGTTGTCTTCCTTGATATATTGCTACCTTACTTCCTGTGACAGGGTCTGTCTCTCACTGAACCCAGAACGTATCCATTTAGCTATGCTGGTTGACCAGTGAGCTCTGGGGACATGCCCATCTCTGCCTTCCCTAGCGCTAGGGCTACAGATTTGTACCTCTGCGCCAGGCTTTTACATGGGTGCTGGGATCTAAACACAGGTTGTCATAATTGAATAGTAGGAATTACTGACTCACCTCCCTAGTCCCCGGAATCCTAACATTCTTTTTTTTTCTTTTCTGATTCAGAATCATATTATATAGCCCAAGTTGTCCTGGAACTTGTTATCTTTCTGCTATAGCCACCATCAGGGCTGAAATTACAAGAGTGTTGTATGTCATTTGGCCAGAAGGTGAATTTCTGCTCCTTTAAGTTTCATTTAATCTAAAAACAAGGATTGACAATAAACAACCTGGCTGAACTGTGCAGCCAGAACCATAGGAACAAGTGGTTGACCAGAAGCCACGATTCATGTAACCCTCCCAGGCTAAAGGACTTCAGCTCTGTTGCCTCTGGGGGATGCTGCTTGACTCTCTGAGTGGCAGTAAAGAGGGAGTGATGGAGAGCCACACACAGGGAGAGGGAAGCCATGAGTGTGCGGGGCCGCAATGAACACTTAGCTACACAACTGTTTGCCGAGGCCCACAACTGATTAATGTACACAGACTCATTCATTTACTCAGTGTTACGTTTAATCATTTAATTTCGTAAGAGTTTTCAGATCTTTTAATCATCCTAATATTCCTCTTATTGCAACATATTACTAAGCTGTTAGTTCAATTCAATTAAAAAGTGTCATCCGGAAGTAATTTATTCTACAGGCGCCGTTAAGTGGGCACCCCAGATATGCCTGTGGTGTAGAGAAATAATAACGCTTGTGTTTTTATGAGTCTGTAAACCAGCATGCTGTGTTAGCACTGAAGGAGCCACTCCGAGTGGCAAATGTCTGCCCGCATCTGTGTGACAGCAGGTCTGTGATGGTGTCTCTGGATTTTGTAGTGAGATCCAGAAGAGACTATGAAAACTCAGGCCATCTGTTGGCACTTGCGAAGCTCAGGTGCTCAGGAAAAGCCACTTTGTCTTTCTGATCCTGAGAATATTTGTCACGGTACAGCCCTGAAGTCCCTCCTTTGAGGGCTTCTTTTCAGGGCTCTCAATCCTTACCTCCTTCCACTGTGGGGGTTTGCATGGGAGGCCACCTAGAGCTGCTGCTCAGGAGATAGCCTGCTGTGGGGCCCACATCGTGTTAGGAGATGGTTCAGCCCTCTGCCTGGTGATGATTCTATTGGGTTGACTCTTGATACAGGGTCCCTCATAGCCAGACTGGCCTTGAATGGAGAAAAATGACCTTGACCTTCTGACCCTCTTGCCTGTACCTACTGAGTCCTGGGATTACAGGAACCCACCACCGTGCCTGATTTACATGATGCTAGGGATTAAAGCTAGCCTTTGTGTATGCTAAGAAAATAATCTACTAAATTAGTTACATCCTCAACTCCAATCTAGTTGACCCATGAGACATCTCCTCTGTCTTCTCCTGACACAGCACTGTCCTTAGAAATATCGGACACATGCTGTATATTTACCATTCCCAGAAGCTACGTGAAACAGAAAAACTAACCCAGTGGTGCTCATTTCAATAATCTACTGTAACTCAATCTGTCAACATGTCGTCATTTTGACATGTTATCAACATAAAATCGAATGAGATAAGTTTGACATATTTTGCATACAAGGCTTGAAGATGCGCATTTTACATTTATTACTTGTGTCAATTCAGCCTGGCTGTACTGTACACATAGCTAGCGAGGCCATGCGGGGTTTGGGAGGAAATGATCTCTAACTGCCATACTGGAGGTATCCTCTGGAGTCATGTGCAGCCTAGGCCCAGGGTACCCCCTGATAGAGGAGGGGACATCTTGGATTCAGGGCTACCTGGTACATTTGTCTGCAGAAGTTGGTAGTCCTGTCATTGGAGGTGATCTCACGGAGGTACAATAAGTAATGCTGGCCAGGCATGGCCTCTGAGGCTCATCTTACCCTAAGGCTGCAGGAAGTCAGAAGGCCCAGGAAGGTGGCTGCCAGAAGAATTGGCTCCAACAGTGCTGGTCACAACAGATCCTTGTATGTTGTCCACAGACCTTGGTATAGTAAAGGAAACTCAGGTTTGTGGGTAAGGGGAAGGAAGAACCCAGTCCAGGGACTGCTAGCTGGGCACAGCCCATATCTTCTTTTCATCCCTGACCCAGGAAGGTCCCCTCTGAGCCTCTGCCAGGAGACTAGCCATGAGGCTGCTCACTGAGCCCAGGAAGGGCTCTAGCCTACTGTGCCCTAAGAGGGAAGATGGACTCTCCCAGGAGTTGAATCTCCCGGGAGATCTTGCATAGTGAGGGGATATTAATGGTTTGTTCTTAGAAGCCCAAGTGCCCACTTTTCTTTGGTAAGCCCCTCACCACACCCAGGGCCTGATGGCACTGACTACAGACATCTACTCTGGGCAGGTGGCTCTGTTGACAGTGGTCAAGGACAGTTTCCATTTTCTAGAATGAACAGTTGTTAATCCTTTGGGTCTGTTTCCTATCTGGGCCAGCATAGGAGCCTTGAGAAGTCAGGGACAAATAGAGAGACCTTGCAAAATCTTAATGCCCTCTCCAGCTCTCAGAGTATGCCTTGGTTATTAATAATATCTCACTCTCAGAGAAAGGGCTATCTGTGCTGTTTTAGAAGAGAACAGCAATAAAAAGGGGGAATTAAATTAGCAACTTAGTATGAGCTTCTAATCCATTAAGGCGTCTTCAGCTCCATAACCTGCTAACTTAAACTCTGGCCATCGTCTTAAGCAGTTTGAAGAAAATAGAAAGCAGTATTTTGGCTGGCCCCATTTTTGAACCAGTTCTGATAAAAGTGATTGAGTATCAAGGCAGGAGATTGGGGCAGAAGCATGGGAGCTGGAGCTGAGCCGATGGTGCGGGGTTCATGGGCTCAGGATGCCCATGTGACCCTGTATGCTAGTTCCTTCCCTCATTAGAGTCCCTGCTCCATAGCACATATGCAACCTCAGGAATTACTCAATGCAATTACACACATGAGGTGGCCTCTCTAACCCCTATTATACAATAGGGAGATAAAATTGTCTTTGAGGAAAACATTAAAGAAACCACACTTGGTATCAGGAGTACTAAGTACTCTTAGAAACAGGACTGAGTACTGTGTGCTTGGTTATTCTACACATAGGACCTCTGACATAGGTGCATGACTCAGTGCAGTATGAAGACAGAGGACCCTTTGTTAAAAATCACTGAGAAGGGCTGGACCAATGGCCCAGCAGTTAAGTGCACTGGATGCTTTTGCAGAGGACCTGGGTTCGATTCCCCTGCATCTTCATGGCAGCTCATCTATAACTACTATTCAAGATATCCAATGCAATGTCCTCTTTTGGTCTCTGTGAGCCCTGTACACACATGGTGCATATATGCAAAATACGCATACTCATGAAGATAAATATTCACGACTTTCTGACTTTCAAAGGGTCAAGTCTAGGAAGCGGTATGTGTACCAAATGTTGAATTCTTCCGAGTCTCTGAAAAAGCACTCATTTTTATGTGTATGAAGTTCTTAAGTGTAAGAATGCATGCCTATATATGCAGGAACCCATAGAGGCCAGCAGAGGATGTTGGATCTCCTGGCACTGGAGTACAGGTGGTTTTAAGCCACCACACAGATGCTGGGAACTGAATTTGGATCCTCTGCAAGAGCAACATATGATCTTAACTGCTGAGCCTTTTCCCCATCCTGCCCCAACTTTTGAGATACGGTCTCATGTATTTCAACATGGCTTCAGGCTTACTATGTAGCCAAAGATGAAACTGAACTGACATCAGCAAAGATGACCTTGAACTCATGACCCTCCTGCCTCTTCCTGGGCCTGTAGGTGTGCACCAGTATGTCCAGTCTTATGTGGTACTGGGGATCAAACCCAGGGCTTTGTGTGTGCCAGGTAAGCACTTTACCACCTGAGCCACATCTCAGCTGCTCACGAGTTGTCGCGCTTACGCCCTTTCACGAATGCACAGCCTAGGCACAAGGAGGTTGGGACGCTCTGCAGGAATGTAGGTGTCGAACGGGGAAGTGGTAGGAGAGTGGGGTCACCCCCCCAGCTCACAGGAGCTGCAGAGAAGATGGAGACCTCAGCGGGCTGCCCCAGAGCCGCGCTGTGAGCCCTGATTTAGTTTCAGGAAAACAGCATCATTTGTCCCATTAAATTAATGTTGTTAATTTGAAGTTTATTGGTTTTGCAGTTTGTTTTTTATTTCATTTATAAATTTGTTTGAGCTTTATGGTTCTAAGAGAGCTCTATGCATAAGGGACATGTACCCAGCTTTACGCTTGTACATATTTAACTAACAGTATACCAAACATAATTTAAATCGACGGAGAGAAACTACATTTTCCCTTTAAGTAGGGTAATCTTGTCCCAAGATGGGACTTATGGGGGGGCTCATAGTTCTCTATCAGTTCCTGGCTACCTGGGGGTCTTGGAGATGGAGGGAAGGTGGTTGAGGGGAGGAAGGAAGAAAAAAGAGGAGAGGAAGTGAGGGGGAAGGAAGGAGGTGGGGGGGAGTGAAGAAGAATAAGGGAAGGAAGGGGGTAGAAGGAAACCGAAGTGGGGACGGGAGAGGAAGAAGGAGTGTGGTGCAGACAAGAGACTCCTCTGTGGAAAGGTTGGGAACTGAACAGACCTAGAAGGGTCTGGGGCCTTGACTCCCCTCCTGGTTGCTGCTCTGTGTCCCTTGGCCTCAGCTCAGAAGCCCTCAGCTTTGGGACCCACATTCCCAGACAATGGCACTTGTCCAAAGGCAAGGATGAACCTGCAGGACCATCCAGGGGTGTAAGGTTGTGGTAGAGGGGGTTGTGACGTCTGTCCAGGCTATGTCCCTGTGTGGTAGGTGGGGTTGTGTCCTGGCTGTGTCCCTGGCTGACTTTGAGAAGATGCTCTCTGTACCCTCACGCTCTCCAGTTAATTCCCCCTTCTCTGGACAGGACAAGGGGTGTGTTTAAGCCATCACTTGTCATTCTCCATATACCCCCTCTGGTAATCTGATGCCAAGTCATGTTTCTGGCAGAAATGCTCATCAAAGTCTTGTGTGAGAACTTGTACATTCTCTGCTGGAACTTTAAAAAAAAAGTGATTTCCCCAAACTGGAAACAAAGTCCGGTGTATCAATTCTGGCATGTTCTTAAAATGGACTATTATTGCCCAGGAGAAAGATGGGCTCCTGCTAAAGATGGAGTTACAATAGCTGAACCTGAAGACAGTTTTGGGCAAGTGGCCAGACACGGAAGGGTCAAACTTTGTGATTTCATTGACACAGAGTTCTAAGGCACACAGGTTACTCTGCAGTGCTGGGCAGGAAATCATTCCACTGGGGAGGAGGGAAAGGTGCATGACCAGGAAGGGGCAGATGGGATGGGATGAGTGAGGTCTAGAGCACTGGTGAGGTTACTTCTCTGAGTGTACCAGGGATTAAATTCAGGGCCTTGTACATGCTAGGCAAGCTATCGAGGGGCACTTATGTCTCTTTGCGGGGTAGAATGCATTTCTGCATATGCTATATTTCAATTAGTTTGTAGGGTGTGTAGGCCCACGAACAAGGCTGATTCTAGAAGGATCTTAGGGACTCTGGGTTCCCTCATCACTCTCTGACTGAAGCCTTGTTCTAAACTACTATGGAGGATTCATAAGGGCAGTCAATACTAACAGGACACGAAGGAGCAGCCTTTCCAAGGTACAGGGGTCCTTGTGATCATGTCTATGCAATAAGGGATTTGTCACCACAACAGGTCCCTGTGGTCAGAGCTGTGCCCTGGACCATGTGTCCTTACCACACATTGACATCACAGAGGAGAAAGTGGATTGTGGGGCTCTTAAGTTTTAAAGGGAATGGAAGGGACCTGTTTTTTTCTGGCCTCAGCTCCCTTCTGACTGATGTTCTTTGCTCCTTTATTTCAACTCAGAAGCCCTAGGCTTTGTGGTCCACATTCTCAGGCAGTGGTATTGTCCCAAAGGTAAGGATGAGCTTGTAGGAATGTCCAGGCATTGTAAGGCTGTGGTGGAGGGGACATGACTCTCCCAGAGGCACGCTAGTATATTGGTTGTGACTGCCAGGTCTCAGACTGATACAAATATGGTCTTGGGTATGCTAGGCAAGGACTCTCACCAAGCCACATATCTGGCTCTTTTTAAGTTTTATTTTAAGACAGAGTCTTTCTAAGTCGCCTGGTCTGGCCTTGAACTTACTATGTGGTTCAGGTTCTGAAGGCAGTTTTCCTATCTCAGCTTCCCTAGTAGCTGGGATGACCAATTTGTGTTTGTATCCAGTGAGTTGGGAGGTTTTAATGACGATGTCCTTCCCAGAACAGCCTATGGGAGCCACAGTATGATTTCCTGCTTGCCCTAGAATACTATCCTAGCTGAGGCCACATCTGGAATCCCTTGGGGGCATCCCAGGAAGGCCATGGTGGAACACTGGGTACCAGATACTGGACTCTGAGGGCATCCCAGGAGGGGGTCGTTCTCCTTTGGTGAACTCTGGCAGGTCTATAGGTCACTCCTATTTGAGAAACCCCAGATCTTTCTCAGTAGTTGGGCTTCAGACTTGTGGCATGAGGGCGGGAAGGGTCCTATGGACCTCAGCTGACCTTGCTCTTTATACAAATGTGTAGACAGGAAGTCAGAGGGCCATGGAGCTTGAGGTATACAGGCTCCCAGGCTCCCGGCAACCTTGCTACCTCAAAACTTAAGCCCTAGGCTCAGCTCAGGATGGGTACCAAATGGCATTCCCCAGGGGTGCATGGGAACATGTTTCTTGGAGAGCCCAGCCCCTCACCAACACTGCCAACAGCTGGTTCAATGGAGTCTGTATATGCGGTTGAAGAAGAATTAGCTATTTTTTTAGGTTTTTTTTTTTTTGACAGTGTCTCATGTAGCCCAGGAGTCCTACTTTGCTTTCTGTTGATGTGGGACAACCCTGGCCAAAAGCAGCTTGGGGGAGGAAAAGGAGTTTATTTCACCTCACACTTTATTGTCTGTCACTGAGGGAAGCCCAGGGCAGGAACTCAAGCGGAAGCTGAGGAGTGCTGCTTTAACTCTGGCTTGCTTAGCTTGTTGTTTTATATAACCCTGAACCACCTGTCCTGGTGTAGCTCACCCACAGTGGGTAGGGCCCCCCATATTGTCATTAATCAAGAAAATGCCTCACAGACTTGCCTACAGGCTGATCTGATAGGGGTGTTTTCTCAAATGAAGTTCCCTCTTCCCATATGACCCTTCTGTTGAGTTAACAACAACAACAACAACAANGACAAGTTCTCCACAGTTGTAGTGTGTTCTCTAGATGGGGTGCCATAGGTTGTACCCAGCACTTGAGCTCCAAAACCTGGTGTTGAGGGATGGGCTGAACCCAGGCTGGCATCCTGCAATCCTAGGAAGGTCAGGGTGCCTCAGTGGACATGAAGGGAACCTGAGCATGGTAACATGGTGATCCATCATGTAAGGAGTAGTGGCAGGAGGGTGTGGGAAGTCTGGGACAGGACACCTGGCAGCTTCTTGCCAGAGTCAGCCTTCTTAGGGCCTATGGGGAATTGAATACATCGTCCCCATTCATGTTTTGGTTTTTTTTTATAATGTCATCTTATTTGAACAAACGGTCTTTGCAGGTATTGTCACTTAAGGGTTTGAAGACTGTTTATCTAGGACTTAGGGTCAGCCCTAGGGTCAAGTGCCTCACAGGAAGAGAAGAGCATGCAGGAACAACGTCTTGTGAAGATGGAGGCAGAGCCTGGCATTGTGTTACCATGTGCCAGGAACACCAGGAGCTGCCAGAAGCTGGCTGAGCACAGGGGAGAGTCTCCAGGAGCTGCTGGCCTGGTGGCACCTTGATTTCTAACTTCTGTCTCTGGAACTAGCGGAGAATAAATTTTTGGTGTCTCAAGCCAAAATTTGTGGTGATTTGCTATAGCACGGCTAGGAAATGCATGCAGGGTCATTTGTGGAGTTTGGGGAAGCAAGTCGACCCACACCCCCCTCCAGACCTGCAGGGTGCTACCTGCTCGGAGCCTTGCTAATCACTGCAGGACCAGGGCTCCAGCCAGGCCGCATAAGCCAGTTTGGGTGGCAAGTGGCAGGTAAGCCTGAGAAGGAAGATCAGGATGGCAGCCTGGCCATAGCTAGGCACATGTGTGCATCCCAGGGGCACTGGGCCTGCTACCAGAGAGAGTCAAGTTTGAGTAGTCACGGTTGAGTCCACTCCTAGCTCCACTGGGATCTGGGACACTTGGGGTTGGGTCTGGGTCAGGTAGTTGTGAATAAAGCATGAAAGCCACCCCTGAGTTGCCCTGAAGCCTCCTGCTGAGGTGGTAGCATCAAATGCCTACCCCCCAAAGGGGGCCAAACGAGTGCCCATGACCGAGAAGGATGCCAAGAGCAAAGATCTCAGCAGCCTGGTCTCCCTTTTGGTGTTTCCCCCAAGCTAGAACCAAGCCTAGTAGCCTATCATCCTACCTAAAGCCAACAAGGGCTGCCCACCTCCAGTCCCCCAGCCACAGCCACGCTGGCCTGCCCTCAGTCCTCAAACGTGGTAGCATCTCTCAGCTTCAGGTCCCCTCGATGCGTGGTTAGCTTCTTTACAATCCCAGTTCTCTTTTTTAGCATTGCTCCTTAGAGAGGGGCCTCACTGGTCACCAGCCCACCCAGAACTTTTCTGTCTCTTTCCCGGGAAGAAGCAAGTCTGTAGGGCAGAGGTCACAGCCGCTGTTGCTCACTGTTGAGTTCTAGCATCCACTCAGTGCCTGACACACAGAACAAGGGGCGTGAACTCTTGGTGGTAAGCTGTGAGCCTGCATCACAATAGTTCCCTTGCTCTTTCCTTTGGTTTAGATCCTGGGCCTGGTGTGACAGATATTAACAGCTCTGAGGGGCACCTCAAGGTCATGCATGGGTCCAGGGCTTTCTGTGATCACTGGCCAGGTCCAGAATGCTCTAGATCCAGGAAAACATCTCTTAAATAGGTTAAAGTGGGAGGTAAAAGCAGTCCATCAAAAGGAAATTCTTTGAGCATCCTGCCTTGCTTTCCATCCACTAAGCCAGTGGTTCTCAGCCTTCCTAATGCTGTGACCCTTTGATACAGTTCATGTTGTGATAATTATTTTCATTGCTACTTCATAACTGTAATATTGCTACTGTTATGAATTGTGATGTAAATATCTGATATGCAGGATATCCATATGTGACTCTCATGAAAGGGTCATTCAACCCCAACAGGGTCGTGACCCACAGGTTGAGAACCACTGCACTAAGCCTTCACTTGTATTACCTAATAGAACTTTCTGAGCAACAGAGACTCTCATTGCATAGGTAGGAAACGGGGGCACAGAGGGTGTCAGAGCCAAGCTTCCCCCCCCCCAGGCTCCTCTTGTCACAGTGTAGAGGCATTCCTGATAGTCCCAAAAACCGAAGGGAGAGAATGAAAGGAGCGGCACACAGTAGGACTGGAGGCTGGAGGGGAGCAACCAGGAAGAGGCTTTCTTGTGAGCTGCCCACTGAAGGGTTCACTGAGCCGGCTTCCCATGCCGCTGTTTGCTGACTCTGGGGACCAGGTTGGTTCCCAAACGACCAGGTCAATGGCAGGCATGGCCAGAGGGTTTGGGTGAAGGCTTTTGGATTGAATGATGGATGGATGGTGACCACATGACTTTGGGAGCTGGGTCTGGGACCCAGGTTCTTGCCTTCAAGTCTAGGGACCTGGCCAGGACTTGGCTTGGTGGGTGAGAAAGGCTGGTGAGAGCAGGCACATCCATTCTTTCTCTTCAGCAGGGAGAGAACACAGAGTTCCCTATAAGTAGTAGAGAATGTTGAAAAGTCAGGCCAAGTGCAGAAGTTGGGATGTGAATAAGAAAGGCTTGTGGGTTCTGCTCTGCCTCTTCCTAGGCCTCTGGGAGTGGAGGACTCTGAAACTGAGTCTTAAGGGACTTGCCGGTAGATGGGGAAGGTGGGTACCAGGAGGGCTCCCAAGAAGAGGCAGCAGTGGATGCAGGAAAGCCACATTTGGTCAGGCTGCCTAAGCATGTGCTGAGGGCTCCTGAAATCCTGGCTCCTTAGAGGAATTATTGCCTTGCATATGTGTCTTGGGGTAGGGATCCTGTAGCCATCTGGGAGAGAGGCCACTTGTTTTGGCTTGCTGCCAGCTCATAGTTGTATTGTTGAGTTCTGATTAGCATTTGTGAAATAACTGAAATATGTAATTGGAAATTTGAGACGCATTGTAATCCCATTAACAGTGGCTGTTGCTGTGGGGAGGCAGGGTAACTAATCTAGTGGATGGGAGTAGAGAGGGCTACTCTAGTCTAACAGACTGTTCAGAGGCTAACAGCATCCTGTCTTCATCTAGGGGCTAGCGCTGCCTCCCTAACACTGCCCCTCCCAGAGAGACTGGAGTCACTTTGCCCACGGGTCAGGGTGCTGACTCTGCCTTGGCCAGTGGGACCCACCCTGAGTTCTCTTTGGGCTGGGTCCCATTAAACCAGCAGGTGATCACCCTTGTTCTAGTTCTCAGGATTCTTGATCTGGAAGGGTCTGTCCTGTCCTGACTTTGTTATGCCAAGGAGCAGAGTCCTTTTCCCAGAGGCTGATCTTTTCAAGATATGACAGGCTTGCAATGCTCAGGTGACATTTGTCTCTTCTCAAAGAGATTGTCGTTGATAACTGTCAAGTTCTGAGACGTGATTTAGGAGCAGAGGGCAGGCATTGTGTGCTGGCACAGAGCGAGGCCCTGGCAGGGATATGGAATACCCTACTCGAGTAAAACATGTCATTATTTTCTCACCAGGCCACCACAGCTTGCCTTCTGGGTGACACTTTCAAGAGTGAGGGTGGGGGAATTGGTGTCCTTTAAAGGTACATTATAGGAGATGCTACTGGGACCCTTGGGGCTTCTGACCCCTGCTAGGAGTGGGGTTAAGAACCCCACAGGCTCTAACAGGGTCCTGTTGTGCCTTGAAGACCCTGTTCTGTGGGCCTAGACCTTGATGGTCCAAATGATAGGATGTGGATCCCACCAGAAGAGTGGATCTGCCTGCGTCTCTCTCCTTGTTCAAACCAAATGATGATGGACACATCTGACTCTCCGTCCTGACAGGGGCTACAGGTTCATGGAGAGAAGCAGGTTCTATGTATGGCTGGGGGTAGGGGCTGAGGATGGGCTTTGAAGTCATTGGCTAAAGTGTGTTGTTGGAGCTGGGGTTGTTTGGGGGGGCAGGGGCACTTACAGAGACCTTCCCTGAGGATTCCATACTGTGGGGGAAGGGATTCCCAGTGCTGGCCTGAGGCAAGGGTCAAGGAATAGGAGATGGGCACAAAGCAGGAAAGGAGTGGTCAGCACAGGTTCGAGTAGGGGCTGCCTAGTCCAGGCTCCCAGGTCGGACTGCTACTGATCAAAACACTACTTCCTTCATGGACAGACCTCCACCGATGTCATTAAAAACACCACCTGCTGACTGTTAGAGTGTGGTGTGCCTTTCTAAGACAGGTGTCCCTAGGGGCAGAAGCAGGACTGAGGGAAGGATGTGGACAGCTGGTGGCAGCAAGAGGCTCAGCTTTGCTTTTGGTGGCTCTGCAGCTGGGGTCTGTTGCTGCGGTGGCACCTGCTGGCTTGTCTCCTCCCAGTATGCCCTGGTCACTTTCTTCTTCCGTCTGTGCGGAGCCAGCCTGGCACAGGTCTCCCACTTGGCGCTGCTGCACTACTCCAGCCAGGCTTGGCCTGGACTACTTGCTCTATTTTGTAAATTCTCGCCCGGCCTTTGTAGAGCAGACTCAGGTAGTCAAGACCCAGATGAACTCCATCCCATTCCTGACCTGGAAATGACTCACACTGAACTCTGTGTTAGTTGTGTGGTGCTGGTGTACGGGCATGTGTGTGTCTGTGAGTATTGAGGTCTGGGAGCTGCAGATGGTGGTTTGAATGAGATGTCCCCCATAGTTGATGGCATTTGAAGACTTGGTTCACAGCTTGTGTTTGGGGAAGCTTAGGAGATGTGGCCTTGCTGGAGGAGATCTATCACTGGGGGTGGGCTTCACGAGTTCAAAGACTCACAACCTTCCTTGTTTGCTCTTTGCTTCCTGCTTGAGGTTTTAGATGTGAGTTTTGAGCTTGCTGCTCCAGCCACCATGCCTGCCTGCTGCCATGCTTCCTCATCGTGATGCTAACGGACTCGAACCCACTGGAACCATAAGCCCACATAAGGGTTTCCTTCTTCACAGAGATAGAAAAGCTGCTGAAGCACTGTGTCATTTCTCAAGGGGCATGTCCACAGGGTCTTTCATAGGCCTTGAAGTTACCAAACAGTTTGGGCTGGCTAGTAGCCACAGGGAGCCTCCTGTCTCTCCCTGCAACCAGGGGATTACAAGAGCAGGGCCACGGCTTTCTTGTTTTATGTGGGGCCTGGATATTGAACTCAAGTTCTCATGCTTGCATGATGGGAGTTTCACCGACTGAGCTGCCCAGCCCCCACTCCTAGACTTTTTATAATCTGAAGGGGTTTGTAGCGTCTGATGCTGGGAAGACTGATGAATTAGAGAGTTCCCATTATCCTGGAACAAATGGGGGGGGTTATGTGGAGAGGGGCCCCCAGGAGAATGTAAGCAGATCTATAGGAAGAGACCCTGGGTAGCAAAGGATGGCCAGAGCATGAGACAGGATGAAGAGGTACAAGATCTCAGATTTGGCAAGGAGAGATAGGGAGCCATCAGAGGTACAAGAGCAGGTGAGCACCAAGTGGTGCTTTGGAAGCTGTCTTGGGCAGTTCTGAGAGCAGTCTGAGCACAGCACCCTGAAGCTGCCCATACCTAATGTCCTGGTCAGAGAGCTGCATAGAATTCCCTCATCCTCTGATCATAAAGCGGTGCAAAGAGGAAAGTAAAGGCAAAATGGAGTCAGAGTCGCTAAAGATCAGCAATGAAGACTTCAGTTTTGAAGTGTCTTGGCAGAATGGAGGCGGCTTAGTTAATCTAGAAAGTGGCTGAGTTGGGCTACCTGCTAGTACCCCAGTGCTCTCCCCGAAGGTTACTGCCAGCTCTCAAGGTTCTGTTTAATCTTTCTCTGAAATACAACCCTTACCCTTGCCAGGCGGACCTAAACCTCACACCTTCCTTTCCAAAGCTTTGGTGGTATCATTTCCCAGAATCCCCTGGGGCTTCACGCAGGTCCTGTCTCCTGGGGAGCCTCTTGCACCCAGTTCATGTACACATCTCTCCTCTGGACTTGGAGTTAGCCCCATAAGCTACTTGGCATAAGAGCTTGGCAACTAAAGTTCACCCAGACTGTGAGGTCTAATAGCCCTCTCATAGTTCCAGCTGGTGCAGATGTTCCCATGCATCTAGCTTATATCTCCTGGCACAGCCTGTGGCTGATGGGCCCCATGGCTGCAGAAGCAGAGGCTGGTTGGAGCCCTCCCCAGACACTAGGATGGTTCCTGGGTTTGGCATGTTTAGGAGCCAACTGTGTCGTGACCCTGCCAGCTGGACTCTCATAGCTCTCGGGGTTGACCACGAGCTGCAAGCATAGAGTTCTGGATGGGAACTGGGTCAGTTCATCATTTAAGGCACCAAGAACTCTGTTTGTTGTCTGGCCCTACTATGAGCGCCTGAGGATGAGGATGATGGAATATGAATTTTCCTGTCTCAGTATGGGGCAGGACCATGGCATGTCAGCTGGGATGTTGTGCAGTGGTTAGGAGCCTGGATTCTAATTCCAGCTGTGCTATTTATTGACTGTGGACCTTGAGCAAATTCTTTAACCTCTCAGTACCTTAGTTTCCTCTTCTGGGATCATCATGAGCTCTGTCTCTGAGCTTTCCTGAGAAGGTTATGTGTAAGGTATTTGACTTTGTGCCAGAATGGGATGAATACATGCTAGTTTGTAAGACTGTCAGAGAGAGAGAGAATGAGTCCTGGAACTCAGGGAGACAACCCCCGGTGTCTAAGTTCAAGTAAATAAAATTACCTGTCTTGAGGTCTGGTTCTTGTTCTGAAGAAATCTTATTTCTATGGGGTGCATTTTGGACGCTGCCCACCCAATCAGACTTTGCCCCTCGGTCTTGATAAAAAACCTCTCCCCTTCAGGCTGTGGTTCAAAGAACTTTAAGAAAACCTCCACCATGGGCCATGTGGCTGCTCTGGAGCCTGTGGATGGATGGAGGTCTACTCCCCTCCCCCCCAGCTATATCATCTTACAGGGACCCTCTGAATGAAGCGAACAAGGAGAGAACTGGCCCGTGGGAGACACAGGCACGGCTGAGCTGGCTCACAGTGGAGTAGAAGGACCACGATATGCAAGCAGCCTTACTGGCTATTGTTTGGAGACAATTTCTATAATTTTTGGTTTTGTTCAAAGTGCCTCTGAGTGCCTGTAATTCACAAGACACACTGACGCCTTGGTGCTGCTCTGGACATTCTTCCATATTTGGGGCTTGAATGGAGCATGTTCAATCTCACAAAAGGAAAAGCTAATTTGAGAGTATTGATTTTAACTATCTTTCCATCTCTTTCACTTAGAAGCAGTCCCTTGGTGGTGGGCAGCCCTGCCTTGCTAGGCTGCTTGTCCTGCCTGGTTCGCATCTCGTACTTCACTGGGACGTTTGTAGGAAGAGAGAGCTTGCCTTCCAGCCAGAGCTTTATGAGGACTGTCCCAGAGCCCTGCTGTGGGGGGTCAGGGAGACATGCTCTCCACAGCCTACCTGCTGCACTCACAGAGGCCTGGGATGCCACCTGGGTGCTGAGCCAGGAGGGAGGTGGCAGACTGGTTGACTGTGACCCGACCTCCCNACATTTGAACCTTCTTGTTTTGGCTGACCTCATTATAGTCACCTCTTTCTACCTGTCTTCCAGGCTCTAGCATCACCCTAACTGTTCCCTGAGTGTGTTCTGTACCCTGGTGTCTTCGTAGAACAGTTTCTCCCTGCAGTCGCTCCAAGCATCACCTCCTTCTAGGAGCTGTTCCGATATCAAATAACACCTCCTCCAGGGAGCCTTGCAGGATGACTACTTCATACTCTCTGTCTGACAATCTCCTATGGAAGGAAGAGTAGTATAGGGGGCAGGATGCATGCTTTGGCGTTCTGGCTTTAATCACAGTGCTGCTATTGTCTGGCCTCAGTCATTTGTAGAATGGACTAGTAACAGCACCCTGTTCGAGAACTCAACAATGTACAATATAATGTTCTTAGCACAGTACCCAAGTAATGGCTCAGTGAAGAAGTTATTCCCCTTTGAAGAGATGACCGACTTATTTTTAGTAGCCCAGACTTGGCTCTTACTGATTGACTGGGTAGCTTGAGAGTCAGTGACGTGACTTCACTTAGTTGGAGCCTCGTGAGTGTGAGAGCCCAAGGTGAACATCTTGGGTCCAGGTTTTGGGGCCTCTGTGGTGGAGAAGCAGTCCCTCTGTTTCTGGGACTCCATAATTGCTCAAGAATCCTATGCAGCACAGTCAGGGGATTGGGAACACAGCAGCAGCTGCTTGCTGGGCCTGTCTGGGTCTGCCTGCTCTGCCTAGACCTGGTTCCTGCCTGTGTCCTGTATTGAGCTGTCTGACAAGAGGCAGTGGTTGGTCCTCTATAAAAATGTCACATTTAGTATCCATAAGAGCAAGCAGGACCTGGCCAGACATGAATGGCTTGAGACCTGTCACACTCTCAGGAGTGTAGCCCCGCAGCAAGACTCTTAGGAGAAAAAGCCTTCCATGGGGACAGGTGCCGGAACCCATGGCTAGGCTCTGTCCATCTGTCTGAAGTAATTGATATGCACATTTATTTCAGTTCCTTGAGTGAGATTCCAAGAGCTTGGAAACACCTGTTCCAGATACCGACCCCTGGCGACACTCCTCTCCCCAAAACCTGGATTGAAGCAAACCTGTATTTGCAAGAGGCTCTGTCAGGGACAGGGCACCATGTATCATATGCCCCTCTTTGGTGGAGTACTTCTCAGAAGCAAGGTCAGCTCGTTGGCATTGACCTCTTAGCTACCTTTGGGACCTGGAAGGAGAGTCGGGGCCTTGGAGGCCCAAGGATTGGCAGCTCAGGGCACACTGGGCACAGCAGGAGCCTGGCTTTGGAGGCTCAGCTCCATGCCCCACACTGACCTGCAAGTGGAGTGTTCATCCTTGAATACTCAAGCTTGATCTTTCTCTAGCTCTCTCTCACCTCAAGCAAAGACATTTCCTTTGTACAAACCCATCCCACCTTCGTCTTCAAGGCCCAGCCTAGACTACTTTCCTCTAGGAAGCTCTCTAGCCTCTCAGGCTCGTTCTGCAGCACACATCCTGCAAGACTTACTGATGTGTCTCCCTCCCTCTGCTTAGAGGCTGAGGAAAGAGACAGTAGGTGCTGAAGTAACCTACTGCTGTGGGTGCCTGTCTTCCAGCTCCTCTGACCCCAGACTCCCCAAAGCCCTCACATTCTGTCTCCAGACCTTCCTGTTGTGATCTGAATATGAAATAACTCCCCCACCCCCGGGCTCCTGATTTGAGTGTTCCTACCTTGGCTGATGGTGTGTTTTGGGAGGCTGTGGAACCTGCAGACAGTGGGGTCCTGATGGTTGGAAGTAGGTTCTTGGAGGTCGGCCTTTGAAAGTCATGCCGGTTCCCATATGCTCTTTTTTCCTACCCAATCCTACCTACACGTTCTTATTCCCACTAACTCCTCCAAGCCTTTCCCACCATGACAGACTGAGAACTCCCAAAAGCATGAGCTGAAGTCAGTCCTCTGTCTTTTAGGTTATTCTGTAAGGTATTTTGATCACAGAGATTCATAAGTAACTAATATACTGCCTAAGGAGAAGCGCCACCCCGGGCTGCTAACACAGCTTGACACTACCATGCCCACATCCAGTAATGAGTGAGGGGTTTTATTTCACCTAGCACAGCCAGACACATAGTTATTTATTTCGTCTCTCTTTGGCTGTCAATTCACTTGATGAGAAGCAGAACTGGAGCAATGGCTTCTGAAACAAAAAAAAGAATTTTTCCTCAATTGCATTTGTATTCAAATGGACGAAATAAATTTCAGTGCTTTCCTGAGTATGCCAGGCGAGATGCCCAAGTGTTCAAGGCATGCTGCTGCTGGCCCTCTGGCCCCGAGAGAGGCCGAGATGAAAAATGAGGCTTTGAACAAGCCTTGGGCAGTCAATCTGGTCAGCAGCCATGCAGGCATGCCACCTGGAGGGACCCTGCCATCCTCTTTCTCCTGGTGCGTGCTCTCTCTCTCCCTCTCCCCCCCCGTGTGTGTGTGTGTGTGTGCATGTGCATGCTTTCTCACAAAGGCAAATTGATGATTAACTATCAAGGACCACAGCCTGGATAAGGAAGAAGAAAAGAATAAATATGCAATTTTGTTTCTGCTTGCATTGGTCTGGAAGTGGGGGCGGGGGGGCTGTTTGCTACTTCTAGCAGCTAGGTGTTTAGGGTGTCATCCATCAGCATTGTGACCTCATCTTAATCCCTTACCACAGCATCCCACAACCTAGAGACATGGAGCTGAGGACTTGGCACCTCAAGGTCACAGAGGGTCTAGTTCCTGTGCATGGGAGCAGGGCCAACCTCAAGCTTGTCCTTTCTCTTGACCAAGAAACCCTATTTCCTGGCTCTGGGGTGGAGTATGTACTCCACATGGGCAACTCTACATGCTACCTCCTCCAGGTGTGTGGATCCTGTGATGGACGTCTGAAGGCCATGGATCTTACTACCATGTCTAGGCCTCTGCTGTGAGTACCCTCTGGCATAAGACAAGGCAAATACCTCAAGAGCTGGAGGAAGGGCAGGCCTCAGATAAGGCAGTCCTAGACTCTTCACAGACAGCTCTAAGAACTGTTTTTTTCTCTCAGCTCAGTGCTCATGGGAATACCCAGAGATGAGCAGGCCAGATGACAGGTGTGTCTAGCCGCAAGCTATCTGCCCTTCTGCCCTTCACCTGTGTTCTCCTGTTTGCGCTTGGGGATTCCACTTAGCCTCACTCATCTCTAGGACTCATTTCCATGGGGCATGCCAAGTGCTCAGCTGGGCGCCAGCCAGCCATTGGCAGAAAGCTGAGTGGGCCCAACAGGCCTACCACTGTGTGTGTCCTGTCCAGTAGTACCTCCTCACCTGGTGGCCTAAGTTCAGAACCCACAGTTCTCCATCTCCCCATGAATCCTATGACTCCACGACCTCAACATTACACTTGGATACAGTTTTGTTACAAATGAAGTCCAGAAGGACGATACATGAATAAGGCAGACTCAGGAAATGAGGACCGGGAGTTTAGTCATATGAATGTGTGCTGTCCCTATGTAATAGCCAAGGGTATGCCAAGGGTTTGTTTTAGAAACTTGAGATCTGAGGCTTGGCTGGGAAGACCCTGCTAAGGGAATGAGGCATGGCTGGAGGAGGGAGGTCCCTCATGGTCCATAGGACAGGTTCTGTTGGATGTAGTCATACTTATTGGTTTCTGCCTCGTCCACAATGTTCCTCATTATATATTTAACAGATGTGATGGAGACTGTATTTTGCAAGGTCTAAAGACTTTGTTTCCTTGTCACCTACAGAGAAAGAGTCAGGGACATATAGTGGGAAGACGTCACTTAGAAAGAAGCAAGAGGGCTGGAGAGATGGCTCAGCAGCTGAAGTGGAGGACTGGAGCTGGATCCCCAGATCCCAGTTAAGGTCAGGTGTGCGTGGCAGTACACCTGTAATTCCAGCCTGGAAGGCAGAGACGGGATCTCCAAGCAAGCTGGGTAGGGACACTAGCCATATGGGTGAGCTCTGGGCTTGACTGACAGACCCTGCCTCAGTGAATATGATGGAAGAGCAATAACTCCTGACATCAACCTTAGGCTTCCACATGCATGCACACAATATGCATACGTACCTCCACACACATGCCCACATACATTCACGACACACAGAGACATGAAAACGGAAAAAAGACTGAAGAACAAGAAGAAGATGATGATGATGAAGAAGATGATGGCAGTGGCAATGGCAGAGAAGGGATGACCAGTGTGTGCATGTGGGGGGGGGTGAGTCTGGAGGAGAGAAGTCAGTGGGGCCAGGTCTGTGGTGAGGTCACAGTGTATGAGGGTCTAGGGTGTTCTCTGGCAGTGCATGTCCTGTGGGCCATGAATGAACTTGCAGGACTAACTATCTTTGTCTGCACAGATATGTAGTGGAGGTGGGCAAGGCAGGGAACAGGGCACAGACTGAAGGGTCAA
Source organism: Ellobius talpinus (assembly GCA_001685095.1). Classification (NCBI taxonomy): domain Eukaryota; kingdom Metazoa; phylum Chordata; class Mammalia; order Rodentia; family Cricetidae; genus Ellobius; species Ellobius talpinus. The sequence goes on along the minus strand of LOJH01000216.1, from coordinate 52,940 downwards.
GTTAAAGTCATGGGCTGAGAGAACCTTTTAAGGTGTTTATTCTGAAAGAGAAAGGGTCATAGACAGTGGGGCGTGTGGGGTTTAACCAGCAAATCTTTCCATTTCAGGGCTAGAGCTGTCCCATAAAACCACCAAGACTAGGTCCTACCCTGGTAGCTTCATTGTACACTGCCTACATGGCTGCTATAAGATCCCTGGCAAAGGAGACTTAAGGAAGGTCAGATCCAGCTTGAGGGTATCATAGCTGGAAGGCATGGTGCCAGGACTGTGAGATGGCCGGTCACATTGCATATACGAAGTGGAGAGAAGTAAAAGCCAGTGTTCAGCTTGTGTTCCCCTTTCTATAAAAGCAGCTTGTGACCCCAGGGCATGCAATGATGCAGCCCATAGTTACACTGGGCATTCCTGCCTCAGTCAACCCAGGGTAGACACTCCCTCACAGATGTGCCCAGGGAAACGTCTCCCAGTGAGTCTAGATCCTACTGAGTTGACCATATAGGTCATCGTGGTGATGTAGCACAATTCCAAAGTCATAGCTTGATTGGCCTTGGCTCTCCATTCAGGCCTAAGGAGCTGGGCCTAGAGTATGGACGAATATAGAGCAGAAAGGAGTCGATCTAGGTAAGAGCCTTGGGGCCATGCTGCCTCCGCCATTGCTTGGGCTAAACCTGAGTTTCTTTTCTTACCTGCTTCCTACCCTAGAAACAGCAACGGCTCTGCATATCTGGGACTTTGCCATTCTGGAAGCTCTGACCTGTGACTCCTCTCCCTCCTGTCCTAGGATGTACCAGGCTCTGGATCCCACATGGGGCTTTTGAATTTAGTTGTCTAGGCTTGACAGGCATGGGCAGTACCCAGGTACCAGGGCTCCATCCTGCTTCTGTGTTCTTTTCTGAGAGGTGTCTCTGTGCATCCTGGGGCAAGGCCCTAGGGGTTCTGTCTTTGCTTCTGTGTAGCCTGAGTCCAGCAGTCCCCTATGGGAGAGCCGGGCAGCCCCTGGCCTCCTACGGTGCCACCAGGTCATTTGATTCATTGTGGTGATGCCACAGCTAGCCCGAGACCAGCCTGAGAAGAAAATACTTTAGAAGTGTGAAGTTCAACAGTGGACTCCACTCAAGACTCTCCTGTTCCCAGGGATGAGACACTTCCCATCAACAAAACACCTTTAGAAAAATCCATGTTCACAGCTTGCTTACTAGAGCTTGCCCCCACAAGTTATGATTTATATCTTATTACAAGGTGAAAAGAGACAAAAAAATCTGGGGGGGGGCGGAGAAAGGAAAGCCCAGTGACTCTTTCCACTGAGTCCCAGGGAGTTTGATTTAAAGGGACATTGTCATCTTTAATGTTTTTATCCACAGGAATTAGAGAGTACCACTGTGGTAATTTAGAAGCTGCTGATTTAGGGGCTGCCTTCGTGGGCTGCCTCTGCTGTATTTCCCTTTTTATGGTTCCAGAGAGTATTTTCTGAGAGATAATAATGTTGGGTGATATTTCTCCTTTGTCATGTGGAGGCCCAAGAAGAAAATTAAAATAGGTCCTTTCTAGTCCCCTCTCTGAGGCCAGACAGTGGCCTGGAGGACTACCATGGGCTGGACTGGTCACTCCACTATCTTGAGGCCTGACTGCCCCCCTGATCAATTGTCAGAAACTCCCTTGCTTCATCCCAGCAAAGCCCCTGAAAGGCTCTCTGGCACTGATCCCTTCCAATTCTGCCCAAGACTCATTTGAGACTTTTGTCTCCCCTCCTCATGCCACTCCACAGAGGAAACTCCCTTTAAAGACCCAGACCGCCGAAGGCCTGCTCTCTTCTGTGCTCTGTCCAGACCTCCCGCCAGCCCAGCTGACTGCTTCCTTCTTCTCTGGCTCCCAGGACCCTGCACTTAGCTTTCTTCTCCCTCAGTGCCAGCATTGCTCTGTATTGTCTTTTGCAGCTGGTGCACCCCATCTCCCTGACTTCTTTCCAGAGTCCAGTCTTGACTGTTCTCTATCTACTCTCACCAAATCCATGGCCTTGTCCAACCGCATGGCTTTAAAAGTATCAAAATGCCAATGTCTCCCTTATCTGGGGTGAATAGACCTTTTGTCTATGTCTCCCCAGGAGAAGTATCACACTATACCCTCCAGAGATCTTTTCATCTAGTGACAAAATGAGCCTCAGACTGGCTTCTGAGAATCTCAGCCTTCTTAACCAAATGGCTGGGTTTCATCTTTCCCAGTCTTAGCACAAGGCTTGGCTGTTCTTTTTCTGGAGGAGCTGCCTCTGATCTTTGTAAACGCTGTAACTTTGCTGCCTACCACCCACCCTGTCCTGCCCGCCCTCTGTGCTGCTCTCAAAGCACCCCCAGCGTGGCTTGCTAGAGCTTATGCAGGGGCCTCACTGTAGTGGAAGTTCCACCAATGCACAACCTCCATGGCCTGCACATGCCCTGCCAGGGAGCATTTGTGTGGGTGACCTGGTGCTGTATCCAGGGGCTCAGGGGGTGATGGGGGAAATCAGGAAAGCTACTACAGGGGACACGTTGGACACATGACTGTACTATATGTATATATATATATTAATTTGTGTGTGCTCACATGCTCACCTGCCTGCAGAGGCCAGAAACAGATGTTAGATACCCTGGAGCTGGAGTTAAAAGTGGTTGTGAGTTGCCTGACACAGGTGCTGAATGGAACTCAGGTTCTCTGGACATGCAGGAAGCACCCTCAGCTGCTAGGCCATCTCTCTAGCCCAGCACTTACACTTTCTGATGGGCATACTCCATCAAAGCCCTTTGAAATAAAGGCTCTCTATAGGCATCAGTGGGATGATATTTCATGTCAAACAGTATCACCAAAAAAATAACGTGCTAATGTGTCGTATCCTACGCATGGTATCTCAGAACATTTTGCTAAAGGGTATTAATTGAGTTTTACAACATCATTGACAGGGGAATACTCAGTCCTTTGATTAATGAATGAAAAGATGGGCTAAATCAGGCACAAAAAAGAAAAAAAAAGTCCCATGCAAGTTCCAGGATGCTGGGAGCAGAAAGAGCACTCATATTGGTCCTTGAGCCAATGTGTGGACTTGTGGGTGGCATGAGGGTCTCTTAAGAGATGTAGATGGGGACTCTGGAGTTACCACGATCTCTGATGGGTCCTTGGTCTTTTGGGTTCCAGCTGGGTGACCACAGGCAAGTTCTTTAACATCTTGGTGCCTCTTTCCCCATCCCTAACTTGAGCTACACACTTTTTTTTTGTAAGAATTGTCACAAAGTTAGGCAATATATTTTGTTGGCTAATGCAATAAAAGTTCTAACTAGTAACAGAAGTCTTGGCTCAGTCACCAGCCGAAGACTCTTGCACTTTGCTTCCTGTGTGTGAATTCTGTGTGCCCAACTGGTCCCCAGTGTATCTATCTTCCCACGGTCTACAGATGTCTGAGGATGGAGATCCAGAGAGAGCTTTCCAAATTGGTTCTGGCCCACTATAAATTCAGCCCCAAAGCCTGATCTAGCCTTTCACAGACTCTTGAAACACGAGCTGGGTTGGACTGGTCCCTGTGGGACAGGATGCTGGGAGTGGGGCAGGATAGAGTTGGGATCAACAGTCTAGCTTTTGGCTAGATAGATTCCCCTTGATGAGCCACATGGGCTTGGAAAGACAAGAGCTGCCAAATCTGAGGTACCCAAAGGGCACCCGTGAAACACATGCTGGTGTCCAAAGCTGTTTGAGCTTTTTGAGAGTCAGAGCAGCACAGGCAAGAGCTTGGGCCTTGAAGCCAGTCTCTTGGATTCAAGTCCCATCCTATAGCTTTCTAGATCTGGAAAATGGGCAAGTTATCAAATGCCTATGCCTCTGGGATTCATCTGTGAAGAGGAACAGCTCCTCCCTCGTAGATTGCTGTAAGGATTAATGAATTCACCTAGACGGGCTTAGCATCAGCTATTAATACTGGGTTATTACCGGAAATTAATGATGTGGCTTCAGAAGCTAGCTCTGCTGCATGCTGAGGACCTGCAGAGCTCAGCTTTTGAGTCATGGTGTCTCTGCACTATGAGTTGGCACCATGCCTGGTCCACATGGCAGATGTCCATCCTGGGCTGGCTCCCCCACTGTGGGGCCCGAACCATTTTCCTTGGTAGGCAATCCATAGATATGGGGAAGGGGACAGGGCTGCTCTGTCACCACTGTCTTCTCAGGGCCAATCCTAAAGCTTGCCTGGAGCAGATTCTAGGCATGCAGGGCTACATGACAGCAAATGTCACTAGTTGCTTTGATTTAGGGCATGCATTGGTTACTTTTCTCATGGTTGTTTCTGTTGGCTGGCAGAAAACAGTTTCAGGGAGCAGAGGTCTCTTCTGGCTCATAGTCTAAAGGGCTCTAGTTCACCGTGGTGGGGAAGGGAAGTAGGTGGGAGAAGCTGGAGATGGTGGTAGTGGGAACATGTGGGTGCTTGCTCATGTCTTGATGGGCCAAGAGACAAGAGAAGGGCTAGAAGCAGGGCTGGGCCTGTCTTCAGAGCCTGCTGATAAACCAGGCCTCATGTCCTGAAAGTTCTACAATCTCCCTAAGCAGCGCCACCAGCTGGTGATCAAGTGTTCAAACATAAGACATGCAAACTTCATCATTTCCTTATGCCAGGATCACATAGGAAGAAGTCTTGCTGCTTCTATGACTTTAAGGGCCCTGTGAAGATTTTTGTCGTGAATGAAGCCATGATGCTGAGCCATTTGACATCTGTGGGTGTCTTAGTTCACTCTGGTCATTCACTGTTCTTCCAACACTAAGTGATAGGTGCTTATCAAACCATTCAGCCCCGAAGAACTCTTGGCACAAGCATCCTCTCTTGAGAATTAGGAGCAGGGATTAGCATCCAGGAGGCCATTTTCATGTACCAAGCGGGACTGCTGAAGGCTGGGCTGCAGCCATTGTAATGTCACACTGTCCCTTAATGGTGGAGACTACATCCTGCATCCTGGGCATCTGGAAGCCATTTTGCTCACAAACATTACAGCTGGTCAGGGCCCATAGTCTTCTGAGACGCTGTTCTTTAGTTCAGTTGGTTCAGCCTGACACAACCCATTTACTGTGAAACTTCCCAGACTCTGAGGCTCTTTAATATTTCATCTGCCTGGCGGCCTGGCCAAGGCTGCTTACAGAGAGTCTGTGGTCTGGGAGCAAGGGATCATGGGCTTGGGCTGGGTCTCTGCCCTTCATTCCAGATGAGATCAATCAGCTTTTCTGACTTCAAAGGTGTGCAGACACATCACAGAGGCTCACAGGGGACCTGCATGGTCACACATTCTCATGCCTCCTCCTAGTTCCATTTAAGTGAGAGGTCCTCAGTCCCCCTCAAAGCTGCCATGGCCCAGAGCTGTTAATCAGCAGCTACACAGCTGCTCTGAACTCTCCCTCTGGCCCACAGTGTCTCGGCTTCCCCTTCACATGGTCTTCTTTCCAAATTCTTCCCAAGTTATGGCTGGAAGGCAGGTGAGGGAGGGCAGTCTGCAGAATCTGGCCCCGAATATTCTGAAGTGGACATTCAGCCTCTGTACGATGGAGAGTCAACTTGGGGGACCCAGGGGTCCCGCTCAAGACATTCTTTTATGGTTACATCATTCGTAGTACGAACACACTGGCTTCCTTCTCCAGTTAGAAGCAGTTGCTAACTGCTTCCCTGCCAGTAGGAGCTGCCCTCCCTGAAAGGAGCTCTATGGGGCCTCCAAATAGCTCCCACTGCGCCCTCATGTCTGGGAAGAGACACTATCACACCCTCGGTTGAGAGCAGAGGGGAGGGGAAGGGAGGACCCAGGATGGGTGGACAGAAGTTGGCTTCTGCATGACACAATCCACCTGGGAGCCCCAATGACAGACATGTATTTAGGCTGGGGGCATGGGGCTTGTGATGGCTAATCTTGGTTGTCAAGTTGACTACATTTGGAATCAACGAAAACCCTAAAGCTGAACACACCTGTGAGGAGTTCTCTTGATTAGATCCCTTGAGGTGAGAAGACCCATCCTAAATCTGGGTCACACCTTCCGATGGGAGTCCACACCAAAAGGAGAAAGCTTTTGCTTTCTGCATGCTTGTCCTCACTCTCACTAGCAGCTTCCTCTCTCTTGGTGTTGAATCTATTTCTTCCGAACTCCAGCACAGACTGCAGAGCAGCAGATCTCCAGGACCCTCAGGGAGGTCAGTATCGGAACGGAACTGCGAAGACACCTGGCCTGTGGACTACCAGATTCCTGCCCTTCCCATTAGCAGACTGCCATGGTTGGACTGACTGACCACAGCCTGTCAGCCGCTCTGTGTGTGTGTGTGTGTGTGTGTGTGTGTGTGTGCATGCACGCATCCACGTGTGTGTGTGTGCTTGGGTGTGTGCATGTCTAAACTTTTCTTTCTATCAGTTCCGTTCCTTTAGAGAGCCCCGACTAATACAGAACTGTTGCTTGAGGCCAAGACCCCCTCTGGACATGATCACTACCGCTTTCTCAACTCCCCACCTCTCTGGAAGATATTCCACAACTTTTCTTCCCTTCCAAACCCAGAACCCTGAGCTTCATGAAGAAGTTCTGGTCATCTGTTGCCTGACACTAATATGTCAGTGTTCTCAGGTCTCACGGCTCCTTGGGGAGGGCAGGGCTGTGACGTGGCAAGGCCGTGACGTGGCAAGGCCGTGACGTGGCAAGGCCGTGACGTGGCAGGCCTGGCCAGTAGGAAGATGTGGGCCTGCTTTACCTTGCATGTATTCTGTGCCCTGTGCTGGATGATGTGATACAAGGAGACATGGGAACTCTGATCTCCCACAGGGACAGAACCTGCCTACTCCAGGCCCATCTGTTCACTCTGATACATAACAGAGGCTGGCAGGGCTCTTCGCCAACACCAGGAACTTTTTGTTGCTGAGTTATATATATGGCCTGTAATTCTTTGGTGGCAATCTGATCCACTCTCATTCTGTCTGAACCAGCTGTAGGCCACCTCAACCCTTGAATACCTTGCCACATCCTGAGCATGAGTAATGTAGCCCTGAACATGGTTATGGCAGCTGCTACCAGGCCAGGCTCAGCGCAAGCTTCCTGGGAGCTCCTAGGCTGTCAGCTGTCACCAAGGTATCAGTGAGGGATGCTGAGCGATGAGCGCTCTGAACACACACAGAGCCAGAGATATAGCCTTTGTCCCCAAGTCCTTCCTTGTTCACATTTGAACCCATTGCTAGGTACTAGTGTGTTTTTAATGCCATAACAAAGAGGAGGTCTTTGGATGGTTAGGGCAAATACTAGAGATGGAAAAGGCTATCAGACAGTCTCTGGAAGTGCATTTATTTTTGGGGGGCTGAGAAATCATTGTTCTCTATAAGTTTGGGTTTCAGAGGAAGACATCGTACATAGAGTCAGTAACTCCAGGGAGAGCGGGGCGGGGGAGGCTGAACAAGTACACTCCTTGGGAATCCAGTTTCCCTGTGGAGACAAAGCCTACCAGATTCATCAGGAAGTCCTTGCAATAACAGCCCATCCATCTATCAGCCATTTTCTTTGTTATTTTTGTGGTGTGGTCTTGGAAAGAGGCAGGTGACAGGAGTCTGAAAGCACCTGTGATGTCACTGCTTCAGGACTCAGCAAGGTGGAGGCACAGGGTCCTACTCTCTGCAGCAATGTGTGAACAGCCTTAGTGCACGTACAAGGTGGAGGGATAGCCTGAGTGAGCCCAGATAAGGTGGAGGGACAGCCTGAGTGTGCCCAACAAGGTGGAGGGACAGCCTGAGTGTGCCAAGACAAGGTGGAGGGACAGCCTGAGTGTGCCCAGACAAGCTGGAGGAGTGTGCCCAGACAAGGTGGAGGAAGATAAGTGAGGACCCTAAAGGGTCCTAGCGGGGTGTAAAGTCTTCAGTTTAATGCCAAGTCATGGACAGATCTGGAATCAGTTTTCTGGCTTTGAGTGGAATTCTGTGGCCACCAGCCTCCTTGGGCTTTCGGCGTGTGTGTGTGTGTGTGTGTGTGTGTGTGTGT
>LOJH01000216.1:27800-38855 GCA_001685095.1 Ellobius talpinus | reverse complement strand
CACACACACACACACACAGAGAGAGAGAGAGAGAGAGAGAGAGAGAGAGAAACAGAGAGACAGACACTCAGAGATCTGATTCTTATGGCTAACACACCTGTCCTGTGTCCTCTTCCCTGAGTGCAGCATTCCTAAAGCCAGGAGTGGCATTCCTAAAGCAACCTCACCATGAACCAACTTAGTTAGCAAGGCATCTGGTAATCATGGCTTAGGCTTTAATAGGCTGCATACTGCAGTCCTGCTCAGGGAACAGCCAAAACAGCTGCACCATAAGGTGAGCTTCTGAGGAAGTCTCCCTCTCCACCCCCGCCACAAACTCATCAATACATGTCACTTCTGCAGGGCAAACACTGAGACATATCATCTCTGTTTGTTTTGAGACAAGGTCTCACTATGTTGCCCTGGATTGCCTGGAACTTACAGAGATCCATCCACTTTTGCTTCCCAAGTGCTGGGATTAAAGGTGCGTGCCAACATCTCCAGCCCAGACCTACCATCTCCAGTAGAGTGACGGGATTTGCTTCAGAAGGCTGTGGGGCTGGAGTCCCATTGCATCCTCTACCCCACCTGGTAGCCCAAACAAAACTCCAAACTCCCAGCTTCTGCCAGTCCATCAACTCCAGCTGTTAAAATTAAATCTAAAATATTGTTGCTGAGACGTGTAAGATATGACTTTTAGTGCGATCTCTCAAATGCCCACTGCTTTCTAGGGAATCAGTTATACCCGTGTGCCTCATTTCAATTACTCATTTAAAACTCACGGAGCCAAGCATCTATCATTACAGCTCTGGGAATTAGCATGTAGTTCCTGGAACTTTGAAAAGCCATTGATCCCTGGATGCTCAGAGCCTCAGCATGTCAGGTCTTTATAGCTGGGCTAACTCATTTTGTGGTTTCCTCAGTGGCTGCAAGTTTACATTTTATTGCATATCTATTATTTGGGTTGGGCTGTGATGAATGGTTTGGCTGCCTGGTTCGAAACAAGTCCAAGGCAACCGTGGAATCTAATTTGCTTCAAAGATGATGATTATAAAGCTTTTCAAGTAATAACCCAGGAGTGGAAGGAGCAGACATCAGGGTGCCCTGCCTGAGATCTATGGCTGAAGCTGAAGGGACGATGTGCCCCGTCCCCTACAGTGGCTCTTGTTTATATTGACATCTATCTATCTATCCTCATGGGCAGGAGAGATGCTTGCATTTCCTCAGGAGCAAAACCATGAGCTTGTTGTTTGGCTCTATCCATTCCCAGGATGGAGGGTGTGCCACCAATGGCCACATGAGTGGTGGCACATAGCTAGCTGTATTAATTACTTATTGCTGTCACCAACTGCCTGAGAAAAGCTACTTCAGGAAGGGAGCGTTTACTTTGACTCATGGTTTGAGGGGATATAGGCCATCACGGCAGGGAAGGCACAGCAGGAGGAACGTGAGGCAGCTGGCTATATTGTGCCCACAGTCAGGAAGCTGAGAGAGATGCATTCTGGTGCCCAGCTTGCCTTCTCCTTTTCAAGCAGTCTAGGACCCCAGCCCACGGGATGGCTCCGCCCACATCTAGGGGTGGGTCTTCCCATCTCAACTAACCCAATGGAGACACTCCCTCCCTGTGTGCCAGAGGTGTGCCTTCAAGGTGATCTCACCCTCTCTGCAGCATTTAGGCAGCATTCCTGAAATACATTATTAGATCTGTCCCTGGAAAACCCTCCACTTCCGGTCTTGGAGAACAAGTCTGGCTGTCATCTCTTCTAATGCTGCTTCTCTGGTCCATCTGAGTTCTGTGGGACTAGAGTTGACAAGGGACGTGGATGGAGAGACTACTGATGAAGCAAACACTGGGGTCAACAGGGAGGGTCTCTGTGATATCCAGGTCAACACTTAGCATGTGTTTCGCTGGATGATGATGATGATGATGATGATGATAACAACTCTTCTTTTCCTTTTGGGTAGCCCTCATGTGGTTGTGGATATCACAGGTGTTAAGATCCCTACCACTGTGAATTTAGAGTTACTGACTACTCAACTGTGTGTTTTCAAAGTGCCTGATCATTTAATAGCCAACTCCCTAAACAGTTTAAAAATCTCAAGATTTAGTTTTGCAAATAAGCTCTTGATGGTCCAAACAGGAACTTCTAGAAACAGGACAAGCTTACAAGTCACCCACACTTTGTCATGAACTAGTATCAGCAGATACAGGCTTTACGCGTTGGCAAGGATGAGGATGCTAGAGACCAAACATAATCATTGTACATCAAACAAAGCCTTGTAGTAGTGGTTGGCTGGTAACCCTGGACACCAAAGACACAGTGAACTGGAAAGCTTTTTCTTTCCCCACAGAACCACATCAGGTACGGGAAGTTCCTACAGAGAAAAACACTTGCTTTTCTCCTTTATGTCTTTCAAGTGTATCTTCTATTTGCCACAAACCCCCTTTGCCAACAAGATGGAAGAACTGTCTCTGGGAATAACCAGAGCTCAAAGAAGTGTCACAGAGATACTTTCTGGGAAGACGAAATTCCTGATGAGTGCTAGGAGGAAGGATTCTAAGTTCTGTGGTTTAGGATGTTCAGTGTCTTCAGGAGCTCACACTGCCTCCACAAGGCTAATACCTACCATCAGGTGCTGGGAGCTTGCAGGTCACACCCACAAGCACATCGCAGGGCTCACACACTATCTGCTATAAGTAGACCAGAGTACCCTTGAATATAAAGGGGTGTCCCCTCTTTAGGGCAAAGCATGTTCCTCTGGTGTCTTGTGTGGGCCCAGTACACTAGCTGTCCTCCCCTCAGTGTGGGCCCTGGTGGACCTCTCTGAGGTTACTTCTTATGTCAGCAAGCCCTTCCCAGAGTTAGCTTGATGGAATCTCTAAGCAGGTCATCTCCAGGTATGGCACACACCAGGGAACCCAAGGAGGAGCTACTCAGGGCACAGGAGTGAAAAAGAAAAGGAAAATAGCAAGTGTTAACACTATGATTAGCAAGCCGACGTAGGAAATGGGAAGTTACACAGGGGTAAGACGTGGTCTATCATCTGAGACTACAGACCCGACACTGCATGAACTACTGACGTCTGCTCTACTAACTGTCTTAGCTAGAAACCTGCACATTTCAGTTTCTGTAAAACCTGCTTAGTTCTGGGGGAAAAAATCTGCTTTGGGGTGGGGTTAAAAAGATCACACTAAGATGGTCACAAGATTACAGCAATGCCTAACCCTATGAAATGCTTCTGACACAGCCTGGCCCCTCAGAGCAATAGCAGAGGTTACAACAGCATGTTAACCAAATAAGTTTTTTTTCCCTGAGAATTGCTCACTGGGGGAGGTTGAAAGCCCCCACTCCTACTCCAACAGGAGTACTTACTGTCTTTGATGTCTCTAGATATCCTGCTACCTCTCTTGAACATAGAGACTTTCTCCATTGCCCTTGGGCAGTCACTGGGCCCAGCTTCTGCCTGGCCATGCCTCCAGCTCATCCCTCAGAGTCTCTGTCAGGCAGCCTGGTTGCCTCCATGTTCAATGCTGTAGTCCAGTTTCCCCCAAATCAAAACATTCCCGGAGGCTTATGACTCAGGAAGCAAATGAAACAAGGCCAGGAAGCTCTTGAAACCCAAAGAATTTACAGGACCCCCTCCCTCAAGTTACCAAAGACATGGAAATTGCAGGCAGAGGAGATTCTCTGGCCAGTTAAGTTGCCTTCAAGCCCTGCAGGAAAGTTGTTAACCTGCAAGCTGTTGCCCATGCTTTAGTGGGCTTTTCAGGGATGCTACCACCTTTGAGTCACCCAGGCCCCTGGTAAGTAACTCCAATAACTCCTCTGGTTGTGGACGTGGATGGAGCTGATTCTGTGGTCTGTCTCTGATGTCACATCTGAGGTGAATAAATATTTCTTCAGGTCTTCCCCAGGAAATCACATGATATGCAGCCAAGAGGATTGTTGTTACAGATCTGCTGGGGTTACAGCCCCAAATCCCTCCGTTGATGAAGAACATATTTATTCAAAAGGTAGAGAGTTGGCAAGCTCTCTCCTTCCCACCCATCTTGTCTTGTCCCTTTCTTATAGATCAGGCTTGCACAAAGCAATCTCAACTTCTTTCACATCTAAGCCAAATCTACCTGAAGACTGCTGGAGCCAGGTTCACTTGCCCCATGTACTTGCCATCCAGGCTTCTGATGCCACATCACAACCAAGGCATGGGGATATCTGAGGAAATTAGTTCCCACTCCCACAGCCCCGTGCAGAGGTCTCACTTACGGAAGGCTGTGTAGAACTCTCCAAGGGTCAAGAAACCATCAGTATTATAGTCATCAAAACGCAGGAGATCGCTAGGTGAGCATCCCTTCAGGGAACCGTCCAGATCCTGCTCCTTTAGCACATACTGTGAGGTGAGAAGAGACAAAGCCAGAGTTATCAGTGAGCCCAGCATCACGGATGCTGCTGGAAAATGCCCAGATCTGGTGAGGACTCGGGGAAGCATACTAGGCCTTGGGGTATGGGAACAGATGAAGTCTCCAGTAAATGTGTGTTGTTGATATGGTCATGGCCACATCAAGGACCCCGATGCTGCAGACCCATGGAATGTTAGGGTCAGGCTCGGGGACATAGCAAAATCTGCCCTGGGTCCATGTGCAGATGTTGACAGTGTGTGCAGACAGCATGGACCACAGCTTCCTGCTGCTCCTGGATGACTGCAGCCTGAACTGTTCCTCTACAGAAACCCCCATCCAGATTAGTGAAATGCCACTTCCTGGTTCAGCTGGATGTAATGGACTTGCCTTCTCAATTCAGATGTATAAAACCAGCTGAGTTTCATAGGCTGCTGGTGGTACATCTCCACTCCCAATTCCAGTGTTTTGTGTATCTACATGTCTGTCCTTTCTCCATTCCCTGATATCCCCCCACCTCCAAAGTCATGTAGGTTGCAGCGCTGGGGAGCATCCAGAGACCTCTGGTCTTGTCCGATTTGAATCCTTCATTTTACAGATAAGGAAACTGAGGCCTGGAGAAGGAAGGTCTGTGGTCTCCATGACTGGCAGACAGAGCCAGGGGATCTAAGCAAGGAAGAATGTTTGTGGCCACTTGTCTGTCCCTTGTGCTGTTAATGGGGGAAACAAACTAGAGAAGGGCTTGAACACAAGAAGTCAGTGAACAGCTGACCTCAGTGGGAGTCCAGGCCACTATGGGTGATGGTTAATCTTCACTGTCAGCCTCACTGGGATTGAAATGATCTGAAAGACACCAGAGAGGTTTCAGTGAGGAGGGAAGACCAGACCTAAACATGAGATGGGTACCCAGACTGAATAAGGGGGGGATGGAGTTGTAAAACCTGATGAACACTGGCACTCATCTTTCTGATTGATGACGTAGGGTGACAGCAGCCTCAGGCTCTTGTCACCGTATTTTCAGACCGTATTCCCTCAAACTGTAAGCCAGAAGCCAACCTCTCCTCAAGTTGCTTCTTGATAAGTATTATATCACAGTGATGAGAAAAAGAACTTGCCATATTTCATCACTGTATCCACTCCCCTCAACCACACCAGCCCTCACCACACAGCACATGCCCAGAAAGCAGTTGGTGACCAGATCTGTCTCAGTTACACCAGGCAAAGGCGACTTTAAGGGAGATAGTGTTTTTATAGTTCTTGAGAATAGAATGCCACCAAGTCATGGAAGACATGGCAGTGGCAGGGATGGTATGGTGGAAAGTGGGGTGCTGGCTGTCAGAGTACATCTCCACTCAGGAGACACAGGGTGACTGTGAGGTGGGGACCACGCTATTAAGCTTCAAGACTTGCCCCCAGTGATGTATTTCCTCCAGCAAGGCTCTGTCTCCTAAAGATTCCATAACCGTCCCAAACACCATCACCAGCTAGAGACCGAGTGTTCAGACACATGAGTTTGTTAGGGCATTTTATGCTTCCATATTCTTCTAGGGCCACATATGTCATCCCTCAGGCAGGATCCTGATTTAGGATTTAGGTGGACTCTTGTGGATTCCTCTGTGGTTACGGTTTAACCCACGAGACACAGAAGCCCTGCCCCCATCACAGCCAGCCACACACTAAAGTTCGTGTGGGTAGAAATTCCATGCACCCTCACTTGGCTGAGTGCCGAAAGCCACAGGCGGGGCAAGGGAGACCGTACAAAGGAAATCAAGAGAGAGGAAATGGTTTTATTTTGAGGGGGATGGAGGTAGAGGTATTTTTTTCTCTTTGTTTAACATTCCCAGCTTGGTCTGCTATATTAAAGGCAATTTAATGTGATAATGTTTAAAAAAATGACCCTTCACCCAGCAAGTGAGCGTGTTCGATAAAAAGGAGATCAACCATGACGCCTCAGATCAATCTTCTGAAGATGGAAATTTCCCTTTGTCTATTTCTACATTGGAAATTGATTAACTTTTCATAGAAACAAGGAGCTCTTCCCTCCGGCGCCTCTGACTCAGTGTCAAGCAAGGCCCACATTAGCTGGGTTCTGCTTGGCGGATTTATGAGATGGACTTTAGATATATTAAAATTTAAAGAGAAAATCATAGTCCAATTACCATGCTTGTTAATGGCTTCAGATGCCTCTGGCCACATCTCTGCCAGGTTACAGCAATGAACCCAAGAAGGTCTGTTGGGAGCCACGTGGCTCTGGGCACCAGGAGCTCACAGCTGCCTCTGCCTAGGGCAGGCGGTTGTCACGTGCCCCATGCTTCCTGCCCAGCCTGTAGTATGAGGACTGACAGGTGGGGTGTGTTCCTACAGATAGCCATAACTGACAAGACCTCTGGGCTTTCCTGGAGTTGTCAGATGAGGGCTCCTGGCCCTGTTCCTGGGGGTCTTAGCTAGAGTTGGGGGCTGAATATTCCTGATAGAATAGTGATGTGCTAGCATAATGCCACCACAGCTTCTGTGGGCTTCCTAGGCTGCTTGGGTTTGTGTGGTGAGCTGGAACAGAGTCACTGGTTACTTGATTCCCTAGAGCCTCAGATTCCTCCTCTAAAGATGTCTGTGAAACGGGACAGTAGCCATTGTGACCCTACAGGAAAGGATGCGGTAGAATGAAGGGAGAGCAAGGATGACGACAATGCTGCCTCCCACTGGGAACATCCCATGTGCCAAGTACAATGCTAAACACATCTCACATCTCACTGGCTTAGCACCATTAACTCTCGTGATGACCTCGCCAGGTTCACAGCTGAGGCATGGAGGCCTGGGAAGGAGGGGCCTCTGGAGACTCACTAGCTAATGAATGCTGGCAGCAGACCTTGACTGTGGGCTGCTTGGCTTTGAAGCTTGCATTCTTAGCTGTTGTCCCTCCATAGAGCAAGACAGCAGTATTTATCTACCACGGGCAAAGGGCCTGCACAATGATCTGGCTACCAACTTGGTGGTTGTTGTTGAGCATGCGCGTGTCTGCATGTTTGCCTGTGAGTGCTACACATGCACGTGTCCATGGAAGCCTTCTTTGACTGCTCTCAATGCTATTGAGGCAGGCCCTCTCACTGAAGCCAGAGCTTACTCTGGGCTTCTGTCTTTGTTTCCTTCACACAGGGTTTACAGGGTGACGCCATACCCGCCTGGCCTTTACACAACTTCTGGGGATCTCAACGCTGGTCGGACCCTCGCAGAGCAGATGTCTTACTGGCTGAGCCAACGCCTCAGCCTCCAGACTATCATTTTGCTGAGGTCCATCAGCAAAATGGACCTTAGCATCAAAAGTGAGAACTCAATCCTGTCACCTCTTCTCTGGGTGACTACTCTGTAGTTTCTGGGGCAGAGTGGTCTCCATGGACCCCTCACCCGGGAAAGCTGCACCCCTTTTCTTGCTTATATATCTACTTTGGCTGGACTAAGACAACATAGCCCTTCTGTCGCATGCCAGCCTTCCTGCCGCCAGAACTCTTCAGGCCTCTTGCAGTGACAGCGGCCCCAGGGAGTGATATTGCTCTTTCTTGCTTCTTTAGTGATATACACACTAACCACCCAGGCACCCCCTTAAAGTTGCCTAGAGTGATAGCTTCTAACCCACAGCCTTTGGAGCAGAGGCAAACCTTGGGGCAGGATCCACGGGCATTCTCAGTCTAGTGCCTGTGAGGGGTGGACACAGGACGTCCCAAAAGCAAAACAGCTGGCGGGGGGGGGTCATTGGTATTTGGACACCAAAGTGCAGCACTGTCACTGGGCAGAGGCTTCGGGACCCCCAGATTGAAGCATCAAAGATGCTCACTCTAAAAAGTACTGCTCCCCTTTGACATTTCCCTGTAGAAAAGGACAGGCTCAAAGCGTCAAGGACTGGCTTTCTGAGAAAAACACCAGCGGGCAGCCCCTCTGAGGGAGGCTCTGCCTGCAAGCCAAGGAAGCGTCGAAACTGGTTTGTAAACCTAGGCTGAGGTGGCAGGTGGCGGGATTTTGTGTGCAAGACATTCTTAGAGGTGCTGACAAGCTGTGGATTCTAGGAAGGGTAGGAGGGGCCCCTGGCAATCCGTAACAGAGACAGTGACAAACCATTGTCTCCACCAAGGAGTGTCTCCTCACCACACGTGTCATACAGGCTTTCTCCACAGTCCCTGCTGTATGCCAAACCCACCTGAGCCAGCTCCAAGCTGCTGAGGTGGCCACTGCCATCGGTATCCAAGTCCTTAAATAGCGACTCCACCAAGAGGCGCTCCTGGGAGGCGAGGTTCTGCCTGTTGGTTCCTTGTTGGAGTGGCTGTCTGCGGCTCTGGAGTGCCAGGAGGACGTTTTTGAGACGAGCGTAGCCAGCCATGGTGCACATGTCTCCTGAAAGAGAAGGGGTTGTTACGTCAAATGTACCCTGCAGTCTTGAGACAGTGCTCCACCCATCAATACATTCATCCATCTCATTCATCAGCAGCTGCTGGGCATTTCCAGTGTGCAGTAAACAGTGCCACTGTCATGGAGGGGGCTCACTTGTCCATCCGCCCCCTCCAGCTACTGTCACGGAGGGGGTTTGCCTGTCCATCCTCCCCCTCCAGCCACTATCATGGAGGGGGTTTGCTTGTCCATCCGCCCCCTCCAGCTACTGTCACGGAGGGGGCTTGCTTGTCCATCCGCCCCCTCCAGCTACTATCACGGAGGGGGTTTGCTTGTCCATCCGCCCCCTCCAACCACTGTCATGGAGGGAGTTTGCTTGTCCATCTGCCCTCCTCCAGCCACTGTCACGGAGGGGTTTGCTTGTCCATTCTCCCCCTCCAGCCACTGTCACGGAGGGGGCTCACTTGTCCATCTGTCCCCTCCAGCCACTGTCACGGAGGGGGCTCATTTGTCCATCCTCCCCTCCTCCAGCCAGTCACGGAGGGGGCTTGCCTGTCCATCTGCCCACCCATCCAGCCTACTGATATTTAGAGAGTGCCTATATGAGTCAGGAAGAATGGGGGAAATTCTTCCAGTGGAATCTGCAACTGTTGTCCCACAGTGCGAGGAAAACCAGCCCCCATTTCATTCTGTCACAGTTCGCTTTTTGTCTTAATCCTATCTTAAAGGCTGCTTTTGAATCCTTGGCCTCATAGATTAGGGCGTTTTAGTTAACAGGGCTAATAATCCCCGCTTAAGGTAATTAGGTACACTCCCAGAGCTGGGTTACTCGGAAACAAGCGTGTGTACACAAGTCCATGACCAAGAAACAAAAGGAAGCTTTAGGAGATTAAGCCGGAGCACACAGCCCATTACTCTTAGGCCTTTTATCACGGGCGTGCTTGCTGAACGCACAGCATTGCATGGTGCTTTGGCAAATGAGGTCTGTGATGCGCTGTGACATGACATAGTTTATCTTGCTGGTGACAGGGCCACCATACAGGGCACAGTCAGTAAATGGGGGCTGCAGGGATGTCACAGAGCATTGATCCTCCAGCCCTGCTTCCTACTTCCCCTGGGGACAACAAACACTTCCTGAGCCTGGCCTTGTTGAGTCTGGGGGGTGCTGGTGTGGGCTCCCTACCCTCTATTCTAAGATCAGTGGGTGCTGGGTATAGACCATCTGGGGCCTCTTCCCCTGAATTCTAACACCAGTTGAAGCTGCCACGTTAACCTCTCAGGACCAGACATTGAATAGACTTGAGTTTGGGGACCATTGGGGTCTGTGAGTCCCAGTTCTGCTGCTTCCAGGTTGTGTAACCTGGGGTAAGGGGCCTCAGTGATTTCATCTGAGAAATGGGATAATAATGCACCCAACATGGGGACATTATGAAGGTTAATTAACATAGTCACATGTATCTTTACATTGAGCTAGTGTTCAGTGATTGGCAGCTGCCCTCCCACTTTTAGGTGTTGGCACCATGATGGGAAGAGCACAGACTCACGGAAGCTCCTCAGTGGGAAAGGGGGGAGCAGCCGTTGCTCTCTCCTGCCCTCCTTCTCTCATTGGAGAAGCCCAGGTGGCTAAACACTTTTTCTTGCACTTGTTTGTGTTTCTAGATTTTCTTCCAATTTGGAGTCAATTGAGTCTCATCAGAAACAAATGCCTGTTACTATTTCCCTTGTGTGTTTATTTAGGTGAAAAAAAATCAATTGCTGTGTTCAATATAATCAAATCTATTTGCTCCCTGGGAGTTGCTATGCTCTGACACAAGGGCTGTCTCCCATCCCCAGACCTGCTCACATCCCTTCCAGAGAGTCCCTGGCACCCATAGACATACCCCATTTTGAAACCTACATGGCTGCAGAGTGTTGCACATGGCCACCAATACAACCAATAGCAACATCTCTAATGAGTACTTCCTAAGGGAGCCTGAGGACCACCTAAGCTTGATGGGGTAGGAGGCCCTAGGCACCTTAATATCTTATAGCATCATGACATAAGAGGAAGTGGTATGGAACAACTGTATTCTGTCAATTATGTTTTAAATAAACGCTCATTGGCTAGTAGCCAGGCAGGAAGTATAGGCAGGACAACCAGACAGGAAGTAGAGGTGGGGCAATGAGAACAAGAGTATTCTGGGAAGAAGGAAGCTCTTCAAGCAGTCCTGTCCAGACACAGAAAAAGCAGGATGTGACATGCCCCGCTGAAAAAGGTACTGAGCCATGTGGCTAACATATACTAGAATAATGGGCTAATATGT
>LOJH01000216.1:12580-27754 GCA_001685095.1 Ellobius talpinus | reverse complement strand
AAAAAGGTACTGAGCCATGTGGCTAACATATACTAGAATAATGGGCTAATATGTGTTATAAGAGCTAATACAAAACCTGAGCTAATGGGCCAATCAGTTTATAACTTATGTAGATCTCTGTGTAATTTTCTTTGGGATTTACCAGCTGTGGGAACTGGGTAGGACAGAAACCCCAACAAGCAGGCCCTCATGTTACAAGGAACCATGGAAGGACTTTGCTAATGAATGGGACCATCCAGGCCTGAGGTATCCTTTTGGTGACACTGGCAGGTTGACCCCAGTGAGGAGAGATGTCGCTCGTTCATTTTTGTCTCATTCACTGAGATAGCTGACAACTAACCCTATACCTATAATATAGCCCCAAGGAATGAGGAAGCCATCTTGGATTTTTCACCCCCTTCCTCTACCCAGG
Organism: Ellobius talpinus; assembly: GCA_001685095.1. Lineage (NCBI taxonomy): Eukaryota > Metazoa > Chordata > Mammalia > Rodentia > Cricetidae > Ellobius > Ellobius talpinus. The sequence goes on along the minus strand of LOJH01000216.1, from coordinate 27,342 downwards.
GCCGTTTTTACTCTGGAACCTGATGAGCTGTCAGAAGGCACCTATGCCACTTTCTGGCTGGCCTAGGGCCCCACCCACAGAGAGGTTGTCCAGCTTGTCCCAGGATTCTCTTGCATTTAGACCAGGCTTTCTTTGACAGATAAAATATTGATCAGTGTACTGAGGAGCCCAGAGTGTGTTCCTATTTTTCTGTCAGAACTTGGTAATGAACTGCATTTATCAAGCCCGTTCTCCATGAGAAAGGTCAGTTGCAGATCTGGCTAAGCTGTCATGACACCTCATTAATCTGGCTCCCTCAGTAATTGTCCCTCTTTGGAGATTCCAAAGTGTCCCTATTCTGGCCTTGCTCCCTCCATGTTGAGGGAGATGATCACAGCAGGAACACAGACTTAGCTGCACTTAATATTTTGAGCAGAGGGAGCTAGGGAGCTAGGAAGCAGGAGTTGCCTCCAGAGCTAAGTGTCCATCAAAGGGACACCTGCTGTTGCAAAACACAGGGACATAGGGGTGGAACTGGGGATATTCCGTCAGCCGCTTGGCCTCTGCCAGACTGTGCCTCCAAAGGAATTGTCTCCATTCTCTGGCAGGTGAAGCTCCATTCTTGGCCCTGGGTGGGGTTGGAGGACTCCAGAGGGTCAAGGGGAGGACAACATGGAGCAAAATGAATGACACAGACAGGCAGCGAGAAGCCCATGCTCTGAGAGTGCCTGCATGGAAATGGTGAGGAGTGTGTGCATGTGCGTGTGCGTGTCTTGCTGCTTCCTCCTTCCTCACTGAGGATGTTTCCCCCCAGGCCTTTAGTGAGCCCTCTCCCACATCCTTCTCTACCACGTGTTTGCCCCACTTCTTCCTCGTCACCCTCCCATCAGTCCTTACCCGCTCAGCTAAGTAGCAGGCACTCCATAAGTTCCCTGCTGGCCTGGTTTGCAGGTGCGAGCCCAGCCTCTGGCCTGTCACCTGAACCTGGGGGTTAGGGCTTAAGCTGTTAATTTAACAATGCCGCCTCCTCTGCAGAAAAGGGAGGCAGAGGGGCTTGGGTAGTGTCACAATGCTGGGGGAGAGGTGGACACCTGAAGGTGATGGCACCGGTCCTCTATTATGCCAGCTCCCTGAGTACAATGTAGGTGCAGGGGGATAACTACTGAGTGTGGGCACGCGGCTTTGCTCATGGACAGTCAAGGTTTCCTGAGATGGCCAGGGTCTATGAGTCTTACCTCACCCAGGGGACGCTCCCAAGCTTTCACAACGGGCCCTACAGGGTGAACTCCAGCATGGCCATCCTGGGAGTGGGGGCAGGGTGGCCAGTCACAGGGAGCTTAGACACTAGATTATATAGAAGGGTCTCTTCTGGTGGGCACAAGGTGGCTCCCTGAAAAGTGACTGGGAGAGGAAGCAGAAGAAAATTTCTTCTCTCTTCTCTCCAGTGTGGCCATGGGTAGAAAGTTAAGGAAGGCCTGAGGGTGCATTCAGCTATGAATAGTGTTAGGAAAGGCTCCTTCCCTTACCTGGACTCTGCCCAGTAAATGTGCAGAAAGTAGTCCAGAGATCCTCTGGGCCTAGGCAGAGCACTATACCCAGGCAGGATGTGAGGGTGCAGTGGCTTTGGGAAACCCCAAGGTTGCTATAAAGACCCCAGCCAGATGCTGGAGCTGGACACAGTTGTCTGTCTTGAGGTCACTGGTCAGCCCTGGACTCAGGCAACCTCTACCACTGTCCTGCAGAGAGGACCAGGACTCAGACCACCCAGCGTCATCCCTTGGTAGCTTTTCTTTCAGGGACCTGCGTGAGGAGCGGCTCATAGGCTGAAAGCAAATCGCCCTTCCAGAGATCTGAACGCTTGGTTCCCAATTACTGCATTCTTTCGAAAGTTGTGGAACCTTTAGGAGATGGTGCCTCAGAGGAGGATGTGGGCCTTGGGATTTATAGACGACATCCTGTCTACTCCCTGCTTCTGACTGGGGGATACTAGGTAAGGGGATACCTTATGTTCTTGCTGAGATGGGCTGTACCCTCAAACTGTGACCAAAATAAACTCTTTTCTCCCTCAGGTCACTTCTTGTCAGGTATTTTGTCACAGAAGGAGAAATGTAAGTAACATGGAGGGGGGGAGGGTAAACGGAAGGGCTGGGTTAGGGACTATGGGCTCTGCTCAAGCCACTGGAGGTTCATATAGACCACTGCTTCAATACCCACACAGGGGCCACATGCACTGGAATACAGCTGTCTTTGGTCAGGCAGGGTGGCCCGGCTCCTTCCAGGCTGTAACTAGACTTTAGAGCCTTAGAACCACACCTGGCAACACCCCCAGAGGGCTTGAGGGACAGCACGGGACTCCATCCTTCTGTCTGCCCTTCGGTTTGCTCACAGGAAGTCTCCTCTCCCCTCCAAAATAGCTGTCCTGCCTCCCCCATCCCCTGACTGTCACATTTTGCCCTGACAATTCTGTGGTTTTTACCACCAAAGCAGAAATTTTGTGTAAGCTTCTGGCGCCCACATTCCCACCCAAGTGGTTGTGTTATCTATCCCAGCCTCGGTCGCCATGTGTCATTCTGAGGTCTATTTTGAAACCACTAAGCTGTGCAAAGAGCAAGACACATTTTGCTCCCAGATCTAATTCACCAGGCACTGCGACTGTGCTGGAATTTAGCTTAAGAGGAACAGATGTTTCACTTGATGTAAATTCATGCACATTAACAATCTTTCAGCTGCCATTTCTGGGAAAATTCAATTAACAATAAATGCCACAACCAATGGGTTTATCTTTTGGATACGTTTTTGCTAACGTGATACAGTTCCTCAGATGGTGTTGACGGAGCCACAGAATCCTAAGAATTCCAGAGAACAGTGAAACACACAAGACACAGGCCTCCTTGCAGTCCCCAAACCTAACAAGACTGATGTTCCCAAAGTCATGCCACCAGGTGACCCAAAGCCGGGTCTTGGGACTTCAAAGTGGACCAGTTACTTTGACCTCTACTCAAGCATACTATGGAGTTGTCTATGCTTGTCAGTGGCCTCACCAGAAGCCACTTGCATCTCCAGCCTCCTTTTATAATCTGCGCTCAGTCCTAGTGCCTGTGGAAGGGATTCAAGCCGATGCCCCCCACCCCCCAAGAGAGCCTGGAAGGGACACCCAAAGGGATTAAGTGAGAAAGGGAATCCAGGCTACACCAGAGTATAGGCGCCTTGCCCTAGGGGGTGGGGAGAGGGAGGGAGAGGAGGGAGAGGAGGGAGGGAGGGAGAGAGAGAGAACGAGAATGAGAGAGAACATGAAACACATCTTCTATTGTCTTCAGGCATGTGCTAGCCTAGCCCCCCACCTAGGAGTAGGACAGGAGAGCATGGCCACAGAATGAAATTCGTCTTGTATCATGGATCTTCCAGCTGTCACAGTCATGACTAGATTTGTAGCTGAAAGTGTTGATTCTTGCAAAGGTCACTTGATGGCATTTGGCCAGGCCACATCTTGGGCCAGGTGTTTGGCAGGCTGGCATCCTGCCATCCAGTGGTCACTAAGGAGAACTAAATGGTTGAATGGGAGCATCTTCTTAGATGTCACAGGGATCTCCAGGATGCAGCCGCTCATCTTCCCAGAACTCATTGGGAGTAGGATCAGGCTGGGAAGCTGTCCCTGGCTAGTATTCACCTGGTCTTTCCCTGGGGGAGGAGGGGGGGTGTCCATTTGTCATTTCAGTTGATGGTGAACTTTCTAGGTTGAAAGTACAAAGTCTGTTTGGAGACCACAAAGAGAATCTACCTATCTAGGGCTTTGCACGACCTACAATGCATAACACACACACATACACACACACACTCGTGTGCCCGCATGGGCATGAGCAGATCTCACACTTGAATTTCCAAATTCACTGGACTGGGACTAGTCAAACCCACCCCTACACCTCATGTGGACAAAACATTTCAAGCCTCACCCCAGAACCTGGTGAGTTAAATGATCCAGAGCTACGAAGACCTTTGTTAGGTAAGTGCTACATTGGCTCACGAATGCAGGGTTCAGTTGGTGTTGCCACACAATCTGCTACTTGACATTTACAGCCCTCATTTTTATTCCTATTAAGGAAAGCAAAATTGGCTAGATTCCTGGGAGAGGGATCACTTAGGCTGTTTATGGTTGACTGGAACATCCATCAGGTGCCCCAGAGTGAAGGAATAATGTTTGGGAATTTGTATAAACGCTAAGGCCCTCTTGGCATTAAGAACTTCACTTTTTACTGCTGTGTTGGTTGAGCCCCCACCTCTGCCATCCATCCACCCTAAGAAATCAGTTACTTTGGGGATGTGGGCACTAGCTCTTCACAGACTCAGGGAGGGTCTTGTCCTCAGTGGTCTTTCTAGAAGCCCAGCTGCTGGCCACTCCCAGCCTCACCCCTCATCTGCACTTGGAAGCAGCAGGAGAGCTGGGGTCAGGGAACAGCTGGATGGGGAAGTTGGAGGGAATGAATGAGGTGAGAAGCTTCCTTGCAAGACTGACCCCCTCACCACTGGACATATAGTCAGGGAAAGAGTATGGCTGTTGGGGTGGGACTATCTTGACTCCCCAGGTGTCAACCATAGCGAAAATGCTTTCTCGACACTGAAAGCTGCCATAGTCATCAAGTATCAACCAGATTGACAGACAGAGTACATCCATCCCCAGAAGCAGCCAAGGCTGGGGCTGTCCCTCCCTTAGGTAGTGGCTGAGACAAGAGCTACCAGGCACAAGGGTAAGATTCAGTTTCGGCAGCCAGGCAGAGCAGGAGCACTTAATTCTCATGTGAGTTGAAGGGTGCGTCAGGAGGGCATGCACTGTTATTATCAAGAGTTCCTGGGAGACAGCACACAGCTGTGTGTGTGTGTGTGTGTGTGTGCGCGCATGCTTTCTATTGTCACAATGATGTGGAGGAAGACTTCACGACATGTAGTGGCCAGGGTTATGGCAGCTTCATCCTGCTCAACCAGCCTTTGGTGGCCAGCCAGGAATCTCATTTGAGTTTTTGAAGACCCTAATTGTGGAAGTAAAAGACTGGTCATGTGAGAAGATGGAGCAGGCCAGAGTGCCAGATGGTGTCTCACTGCTTGGCACTGCCTGAGGGATTATCTCAGGCCTTCTTGCTTACACACAGCAATTGTCAGCCTCTTAGTTGAGCCAAAAAGCCACTAGATTGTAAGGACTGTGGGCAGAGCCTCCTCTTCGTGGTGAGGGGCATGTATTGATGCCAGGGCGGAGCAATGCTCAAAACACGAACGCTCTGGGCGTTTTGCTGGTAGGAGCTCCACAGAACTGGGGAAGCTGCCTCCTGATGGTCTGTAGAGGCCAGTCTTGCCCTAGCCTGAGCTCCCAGAAAACAGCATTTCAGAGAGCAAGCTGAACAGGTTTAGATTTGACAGGATTTGGGGATTTCCTGGGGTTTCGAGCTTACTCTTTACTTCCCTGTGTTCAGAGATTGGTTTTGACCTGGGATTTACTATCAAACAAAGCTGCTGGGAACTCTGAGCCAGATCAGAAGGGCTATAGGTAGAACATGGGTATACATGAAGTACTGGGGCTGTAGGACGCAGGGGAGATGGCTTCTCTCCTACAGCCTGCCCATTGGGCACTGTTCAGTCTGGCAACTTCCAGAATGCAGCAGCTTATGGAGGAGCAAACCTCATCTCTGTAGATGTCAGACTCAGGCGGCACATTCGGGGTTTTCATCCGGAAGCCTCTAAGCAGGTCACAGACCAGCTTCAGGTTTGGCATCCGGGAGCAGGGCCTGGACATGTGCAGTGAGCGTCTGTGAGGGAAGTAGGCAGGGTGGATGGGAGAGGATCCTGGATGTTCTCCTCTGAGTTCCCACAAAGCATCCTCCCCAGCCGGTTGAGTTATTCTGGTCACATCTCAGCCCGGCTGGCTGCATGGTGTTTGTGGTATGCCCTCTGAAACGCCACGGATGCGGTAGTGGGATGGGAGTCTGAGGGTAGGCCGGCTCTTGCTACATTCCCGCACCAAGAAATCCCTTTGGCTCTCTCTGCCTTCCATATTCATAAGTGCTCCAAGCCCCAGAATGGCCTCCTAGCTGCCTTAGGCCAGCATGGAAATGGATTCAGATGCTTTGAAAGGGCTCAGGGTTCAAGGAGACGATGGAAGCAAGAGGGCTGAGCCTGAATTCCCTGAGGAAGTAGGAACACATCTGGAAGCGTGCCAGGACCTGGAGAAGTGGGAGCAGCAGCGTGTAGCCCAAGGCTCTTCGTGCCTCAGAGCCTAAGTGAGTGTGTGCCTACCTGTGCCCTGTGTATGTAGCGCAGCCTCTGTGTACCACGGACACACACCTGTTGCCTCAGGACAGGCATGTTTACGTTCTTTGGGGTCAGACTTTGAGAATGTAGTTAGACAAAGATGTTTCACACGGTTTTGATGTAGAAATACACTGTGCTGCTCCCCCACCTCCGTGTGTGTGTGTGTGTGTGTGTGTGTGTATATACATTTGCACGCCAGGAATCTCTCAGAAATCCCATCTGATAATACTAATGGCTCCTAAACCAAGAGCCAGCAGTGAAAAAGCCAATCATTTTCTGAACTTGAGTTTTGTTTCCCTCATCAACAGTGCTCTAAGGAGAATAATGTCCTTCCTGGTGGGACTTTCAGGAGGAAAGTGTGGCCCACAACCTAAGGGCCAGTGCAGAGAGAACAGTGGGGACACCTCACACTCATAGGGTTTGATTTACCCTCCTGCTGGCAGTGGGCGGCATCGCCCCCTCTATCTCTGCTTCCCATACACAGAGCTGTGTATTTGGGCTTGTATTCCAGAGACGATAGCCCTATGCCAGCAGCTTAGTCGCAGCCCCGTCCCCCTCCTGGCTTGCCTGTTAGCCAGTCCACCATGACTTCCAGGCCACAGAACACAAGAGCAGGTAAAGGTTTTGGAATGATGTAGCTAACTCCTTATTTACTGATTAGGAAAGAGACCCAGAAGAAGACAGAGGCCCAGCCTGAGGATCAAGGCCCCGGTGACAGAAAGACAACACAGCCTGGCATTTGTTGAGGCATACTCTCTCTTCTCAGTGACACCTTCCTTCTGCTCTAATTTCAGCCGTCCAGCTCTTGCACAGACCCCTCCAGATGTGAGAATAAAGCCAGGGACAGGGATGGGATGCTGAGATGTGAGAGAGGAGGAGGCTCCACAGCCCAAGGAAGCTGTATGAGGCTTCTTACCGGCAAGTCTTATCTTCATGAACACACTGGGACATGCTGCCATTTCTTGTCAGATCCTTGGCTTAGAGATTCAGGAGTCTGGATTTAGTCTTATGCAGCGCCGAGGAAACCAGAGTCCCCAAGGATGGGATTGCCAATCTTTTAATTGAGAGAAGTGACCTGTAGCCAATTCCCTTTGAGGAAACAGAGCCACATTCACGGAGGGCATTTCCATAGGAAGCAGACAATGACCTGTGGGCTACCAGAGAACAGGTAGACATCAGCTTAAGCCAAGAGATGCTGGTGCACTGTGCCTGAGCCCTGAAAAGCCAGGTTTCATGGAATTCCTAGCCATTGCCTAAGGCTGAGAGTGTACGGGACGGCTCTATCTTTACTCTGCTATCTCTTTCAATTCGAAATTTCCTCTTCCTCTGGGTACAGGGCCCAGAAATAGTTCAACTTCTAAGGAGATATTGCAACTGAGCCTATTTAATTCCTACGTGGCTGCTGCCATTGCTTCCAGCAGAGCCCAAACCACAGTGGCCAGTTGTCAGGAACACTTACTGGATCAGTTTTTCTTTGCTGGACCATTCTCCCTCTATCTTCTTCCCTATGTCTTCCCGGACGCTACTTTCCTCGTTACTAGAATAAAATACGGAGGCAAAGGCAGCTTACGGGTGGAAGGGCTTATTTTGTTTCACAGTTCGAGAGCAGAGCCCGCCCTGGAGGGAACGCCTAGTGGCAGGATCTTGAGACAGCTGGTCACATTGCATTCAGCCAGGAAGGGGAGAGACAGATGCTGGTGCTCGGGCCTCTTTCTCCTTTTAATTAAATCTCTGCTTTAGTCCATGGGATGGTGCCCCCTACATTCAGGGTAAGTCTTCTCCCTTCAATTAGCTGAATCTATTGTTCTGCATGGACATGCCCAGAGGCTAAGAACCTAAGCTAGATACCCCCCACACACATACAGTGTACCCAGAGGCTAGCCTCCTGGACGATGCTGGATCCTGCCAGGCTGAAAATCTACACTCACCACATCCCCAAACACACACTATTGGTCTCTGCCCTTTTTGACTTGTGCCTCCCTCTCTTTTGAAACCTACTGAGCAGTAGCTGTACTCGGGTAGAGCCTTGAATGTCCTCTGCAGTAGGGCACTCCGGGGTGCTGGTAAGACTGTCCCCTGGCCTGGGTGCTGCTGGTTGCACAGATGTGTTCTATGGGGAAAGCTCATGAGCTTGACTTTTATGGCGCTTTCTCTGTGTGCTGGACGTTAGTAATTGCTCTGGTTAACAGGTAGCCTGGGAGCTGGTGAGATTGCTCAGCACTTGTTATGTAAGTGTGAGGCCCAGAGTTCAGATCTCCAGAAACCTATAGAAACACTAGCTGGGTATGGCAGTCCGCCTGCCATTCCAGCCTTGGATGGCAGAGATAGGGGATCCTGGGAGCAAGCTGGCTAGGAAGATTAACGTTATCAGTGAGCTATGGGTTTGACTGAGAGACCTTGCCTTAATGAGTAAAGTCGATGAGTGATAGACAGTGCCCCCTGATGTCTATCGTGGTCCTCGGCATGCATGTGTACACGGGCACATGTGTCCACATACTTGCAAAAACATGCATAATACATGTACACATAAAAAGAAAAAAAAGGTCACCTATTGTATCTCAACAACTGAAAGACACTAATTGCATACCTCAGCCAAACCCAAGCTTGGGGACAGGGGAGAGTGGAGACCAGGGTTCCCACAGTTGGTCAAAACCATGGAAATACCATGGCCTTGGCTTACTGGCCTCCAATACTCTGCCTTTGGTCAACAAGACATCCAGAGCTGAGCATGCCTTCTGTTAGAAACTGGGTTGCCCATCTTCCCCATCATGATCATTTGTTGAATCTTCTGGACCTGAGACTGCATGTGAAAGGCTGCATATGAAAGCAGGGGTTTTCTGAGTATCAAAGGGGGAAGGATGCTCGAGCCTAGGAGTCCGGGATCCCACTGGACATCCTCACAACCTGGTCTCACTCTCACCCTCCACTCCTGAGAGAGTATGAGGGACTAGATCCAGGAACCAGGATGGTTTTCTCTGCCCCCAGGCCACCAAGGATTAAAATGAAGACTTGGGCACAGCTGCGTCTCTCACCATTATAGCTCTGGCTTTTGGTTCACAGGACACAGAAATAGATATTAAAGACTTTCTGTTCAGAAGGAACTAACATGGGTCCTTGATATCTTCATCACATGGCCAAGTCATACCTGATTCAGGGCCAAGTTGGGCATGGACAGTCCCAGCCTGACTTCCTCTCAACTTTCTTAGTCAGCTCTTCCACCTGAAATGGCTCCTGTGGCCATGGAGTCCTGACTTGTGTTTGTTGGACAAATCGTGTTTCCTTTACTTCTACAGTGTCTTCCCTGGCCAGCCTCTGCTTTCTGGAACAGTCAAGGCTCAGGTAGAACAGTTCACTGACCAGTGTTATTAGGTTTCTTTCGGCTGTGGAGGGTAACACCCACCAGCAGATGGGGCTTCACAGACCACTTGCAGGACCCTCTAAGACTGTCTGGGGTTGTCACACCTACCATGTCCACAAGAGCTGTCTGGCACCTGTGCTGACAGACCAATTAACCCTAGGCACTCCCTTTTCCGCTTGCTTACACAGAGGGAGTAGAGGAAAGTACACTCCACCCCAGGAGATAATTTATAACCATGCTGAACATTTGGCTTGACAGGCATCCGTGACCTGGAAGCTACCCTGTACTGAGAATTCATAAGCATGTGAATTACTGTCTGGGCCTCTAGATTTAACTTTGGATTTGAAGTTGAACACTGAAGTGTTCTGAACTGAAGAGTAGTCCCTCTTCATGTTAAGGTCCCATAAGACACACCTGATTGTCCTCAGTTGGCCTTAGAGGCTCCCCCCCCACATGTAGTGCCATTGCCTCTATAGTATACACGGAAGGGATGGCATCATGGACTTCATTACCAGCCAAGGCAGGGCTAGGAGATTGATTAGAGAAGTCATGCCTAGACTTGTAACGAAGGCCCCACATCCATTCCTCCCTCTTGGTCACCTACTAGCCTTCTTCCTACCTAGCCAGTCCAATGACACATTGTCCTAGGACTCCAGCAGGCCTGACCCTCAGAGCCTTGCCCATCCCTCAAGCTAGCTATATTCTTCATCCACTCCGGCATTTTCTGACTCCTTATTCCTGTACTGTTCTCCTGTAAGTCCCTCTTGGCATTTGGTATCTAATGGTGGGTGGGAAGAAAGGCCAATGGGTTGAGCCACACTGTATATCCTCCAGGGTACAGCTGTTCCTGTACAGACCCATCGGATGTGATGGGGGTCATATAGAGAGTCAACCGATAGTATGTGTTCAAGACACATGACAAGGGCGGGTGATTTGAGCAGTCCATTAGCATGCTTTGGGGGGAAGAGAGCCATGGGCACCTGTAGTTTCTGGGCACAGGTCTGCATTCAGGGAGTCTGTAGGTGTCTTAGGGTTTTATTGCTCTCAAGAGATACCATGATCACAGCGGCTCTTATAAAGGAAAACATTTAACTAGGGCTGCCTTACATAGTTTTATAGGTTCAGTCCATTATGGTCATGGTGGGAAGCATGGTGGCATGCAGGTAGGCATGGTGCTGGAGAGGGAGCTGAGAGTTTTACATCTGGATCCACAAGCAGCAGGAAGAGACAGTGAGACTGTTTTCTTCCAACAAGGTCACACCTACTCCAACAAGGCCACACCTCCTGATAGTGTCACTCTCTATGGGCCTATGGGGGCCAATTGCATTCAAACTACCACAGTGGGGTAGAGGCTGTAAGCCCATACTGCTTGACTTGGGTAAATAGTCTTCTGGGTAACTGTAGCCCACAACTTGCTCTTGTACGTGGGCAAAACCAGGTCTCAGTTCTAGGATAAAGAGGCCAACCAGGAAGGGGAACCATAGCTGCATTCCAGAAGGTTCCATGTGTCTGTAGTCCAAATGATAAAGCTAAGGAAGTGGCCTTTTCAATTGCCATCTGACAGCCAGGCTCTTCTGCCGCTAACCCGTTCATGGACTTATCTGGGTCCTGTGCGATGAGGGGAGACTAAGAGGAATGTGTACTTCGTGATCCTCTGGGGTGTATAAGCATAAGACGAGAGTCCATGACACCCTCAAGGAGTGGACCCACATCCACTTAACAGGATTATATCTACTCCAACAAATGGCCACAATTATAGCTTTTAAATGGCTTCATGAAGCTAATGGATCCCAGGAAACAGTGGAAGACTAAAAGAAATGAGAGAATCGGCTGGCTTGAAAACTTCAGACAAGAACACTGGCAGTCATTCCATTTTAGATGCTACCCATTTCTTTCAAGAGATTCTTTGCCTAGCTCATGCCTCTGAGTGCCCAGTTCAACAGAACACAGTAGATACCACAGGCTTTTCAGTTTCCAGTCTGCACCAGGTAGCTAAGGAATGCTAACCCATTCATCAAGAGGGCAAACCAAAGCTAGGGAAGCAGCCTTTTACATATCATTTCTGGGGACTTAGAGTCCCTTTTAGTCTCTCAAATAGACTAGGCATCCCTCAAAGCCCTGGCTACCACAGCTGTGTCCTTGCCCCATTTGGCAAAGTCCTGATTCTCTGAGTCTTGTTGGTACCCGGCTGGGTTAGGCCTGTGTCTGCAGAGCACTGACTGTCTCTGCCTCTGTTCCTTCTACTTGTTGACCACATATCATCTGTCTTCGAATGGGAGCCTCAGGGGTCCTGGCATATGACAAACCAATGAAAGAATGAACAAATGCACAGACAGACAACTTAGTTCCTAGCCTGCTTCTACTGAGACAGATATGCCCTGTCACCTTCGTGCCTACACAGACACGAAAAGTTCCCGCTCATAGCTTTCTCTAAGTCTTCACTGGGCCCAACCCCTTCCCAAGTGAGGACAGGGACAGAGAAATGGTGACAGTCCTAGCAGGATAGCCTGGAACACCCAGGGTCTGAGTTCGCACCGGGTGCTGATGAGCCTGGAGACTCAGAATCCTTCCTCTCATCTTCCCCCTTGTGTGCTTATAGTCTGGAGCTTGAGGACAATTATCTTAGACTTTAAAAGTAAAACCCAAGGGCAAGCAAGCTGGAGATATTGGCAGCTGCCTGCGAGAGGAATATGGAGAAGAGAAAGAGAGAGGGCCATGCTGGCTAAGTCGGCATGGGTTGGTGGTCAACCATGTGTTGGACAAATAACTGTAAAAGGTTTGGGGCTCTTTAGAGAAAAACAGGGATCCCAACTAACTAGAAAAAGCACATTTAGATTCTGGCCAGCATCCAAAAGAAAAAGGAGAAGAGAAAGGTCAACTTCTACCACTCTGAATCAGGATTCAGAGGTGTGGGTGGACCCAACCAAAGCTTATGCTGGTTCTGGAGAGTGAGCAGGGCATGGAGATCCTGGGAAGGGAAAGTAATTATTTCATCAAAGGAATAATTATTCCCCACATCTTTTTGGCATGACTTATATCTACCTTCTGGAGGGGCAGTCCAGGGCCAAGTGGGCCAAGTCGTTGACAGGATTAACTCTCGTTTTGGGTACCTTGGAACAGCCTCCACCCGATAGCAGACTTAGCTTACATTCTCTAGACCAGAAGGAAAAAAATTTACCTTAACAGCTCTCCGATGCCTCTGTAGCATCCCCTCTATGAAGAGGTTATCCCTAAAATATTTCAAGAGTCAGTTTGAAAAGGCAGAGTGGATATGAAAGTCCAGAGTCTCCCGAACATTTGCGTACAGACCAAGGCACAGCAGAACAGAACCAGCCTGCTCACCAGAAGCCCAGGCTGCCATTCCCACCTCCCCTGAGCTATCTATGATAACCCCGTGGCCAGGTTGTGGGGGGGTCAGTGGCCCAGGAGGGTGAGGACAACGAAGAAGTACTCTGCATTCCACTAAGTCAGATTCCCAGCTCTCTGGTAGTGGAGGGGAAAGTGCAGGGCTATGGAAGTTTCCAAACATCTAGTTTCTTGTCAGAGGAAGCATCCCCTAGGGCTTGATTCCAGGGAGTTCACTTGGCCAACAAATGTCTCTTCTTGGTGGCACTGTGTATAGAGAACAGCACAGAGTGACTACCAAGGGAGCATAAGTCACCCTGCTGCAAAGCAGTCACTTTAATACTCTGCAGCTGCATTATAAACCCATTCTCTGCACACCCACTAATAAATGCCTCTGTCCCATATCCCATTTCCTGGTATCTCTAAAGACACCAGGGGGAGGCCAGGGAGTCATGAAAGACACATAAAAATGCAGTTGTAGATGGGCTCAAAACCCATTTCTTTAAAGCCTAATTGATGGGAAAAGCTTCTGGCCCCAGAGAACTTAAAGGCTCGTCGTGTGGATATTTGATTAAGTGTCCCCATATCACAGACCACATGCGACCAGGAATCATTATCCAGTAATTGCAAATACATTAATAAAATGATGATGTGGGTTTGCTCGGGACATTAAAAAAGGAATAAAATAACTCACTCAAATAACTCCACAGCAATGTGTAGTGTGCCCCAAGACAGGAGGGAGCCTCCAAGATAGTGAGAAGCTGGGGTTATCTGATTCTGTGACTAGCTCTTTGTACATAGTGTCTGGCTCGTGTCTCCACTGCTCTTGCTGAGGATGGAGGTGTAGCCAGGCTTCAGAACCACTGTCCAACCCAGGTGTGTGGTACCAGAGGCCTCCAAGGCCTCACTGCCCCACGGCATGGGACTAGCAGCCTCCTGTGCCTTTTGTCACACATCCCAGAGGTGGCTATTCTTCCAGGGCCATGCATGTGTATAATGTCTTCAGCTAACATCTCTCCTAGCTAGCAGTAAGTGGGAAATAGAAATCTGTACGGAGACCTGAACGTACCTGCGTGAACTTTCCAAGGTGTAGCTCAAGGCTAAGATCACCATCCTTAGCTGGGAGCAGGCATCCTGCTGGATGACTGAGCAAGCACTCAGGAGCCACGACACAGCTACACAGACACAATACCTAGATCCCCTCAAGCTCTTTCCCTTTTGTGATCTGTAGTCCTTCTCGAGTCCCCTATGAGAGTGTGAAGATCAGGGAGGGGAGAGATGTGGGGAGGACCACGGAGACTCTCTATGCTTGTGTGTAAAGGGAACACATTCAGCTATCAACACCTTTGTGCAAGTTTCAGGTCCTTTCCCTTTCTTCAACCCTCCCCTGCCCCAGCCTCCAGTGCTCTGTGTCTGGCTTGACCATATCCCATCTGTTGGTGGTAGTTTTACTCTTTTTTACTCTTTTGGCTGTTTTGGAGGGCCCGCCACCTAGCTCCCAAATAAATCATACGTGGAGTCTTATTCTTTCTTATAAACGCCCAGCCTTAACCTGGCTTGTTTCTAGTCAGCTTTTCTTAAATTATCCTGTCTACCTTTTGCCTCTGGGCTTTTACCTTTCTCTATTTCTGTATACTTTTCTTTCCTTTTTTCTCCGTGGCTTGATGTGTGACTGTGTGGTTGGCCCCTGATGTCCTCCTCTCCTTGATCTATCTTGCTCCTTCTTTTTTTCCTCCCAGATTTCTCCTTCTATTTATTCTCTCTGCCTGCCAGCCCCGCCTATCCT
>LOJH01000216.1:0-12502 GCA_001685095.1 Ellobius talpinus | reverse complement strand
TTTTCAACAGGCAAAGTAACACAGCTTCACAGAGTTAAATAAATGCAGCATAAAAAATACAACATATCTTTGCATCATTAAAACAAATGTTCCACAGCTTAAACAAATGCAACACATCTTCAAATAATACTCTACAACACCCATCCATCCTTCTAGGCCCATCTGGATCTACCACTCACAAGCTGTGTGATTTCTTGTTACTCAGTCTCTCTGAACTTTAGTGCATCCATAAAGCAAGAAAAAAAATTACAAGTCTTTACCGTGTTGACTGATACGTCCCTAGTGTCCTCAGTCTAACTCTGATCCTGTCAGGACCCCAAGCCCCATTCCACATTTATTACCTGCTGCTACTTGTATTACCAGACCCACCACCTGTTCTGGCTTTGTTGCCAGATACCTGTCTTCCTTGAAACCTCCCCTGGAAACTGAGATACTTTGCTGATGGTTTTGAAAGATTGATAGTGTTCACACAGAGGGGGCTGCACAGGGGTCCCCAAGAATCCAGAGGAAATTAGGGTCAGACAGGGAAGAGAGTTCTGGAGCTGATAATCTGTGGCATCACTCAGGGAGTGGCAAGCTTGTGATGAGAAACACACCACACTAGAGAGTCCACATGGGCATGGGGAGAGGACTGTAGATCATGGTAAGGGGCGGAACCTAGATGGTGACAGCTCTGGGTTGGATAAGGGTTAGAATAGAGCAAGTTTGGAATCAAAACTGACAGATTAAGCCTTCCTCTGCCAAAGTGGGAGGAGCAGAAGTCCTGTGTATCTATGCACATGCAGCATCTTCATGTCGTGCTCACCCAGTGAGGAGGCAAACACTCTTTGTAACTCTAAACACAGGGGCCCAGTGTCTCCATGTCTTCAGGGCAGTGGGGCCCGTTGAGGGTATCAGGCCAAGGATGCTACAGGCAAGTGTGGAGAGCAGGGCCTCTGTGCCTTAAAGAGCACACAGGCATATGTGCACATGTGTGTGCGCTCCCAGACACACACACACACACGAGAAATGCCAGTCTTGCAGAGAAGACAAATTCAGCCTGAGTAGGCCGGGTAGGGGCTCTGTGGGAAAGAGGGCATTTGGCTGGTTTATTCTGGAGGCTTGGGTCCCAGGCAAGCTGACATAGGTCTGGATCCATAGACCTCTAACTTCCTTGACCTTTGCTTGACCAGGCTCCTAGAGATGGACAGACACTTGGCTGATTCAGGTCCTGCTAAGTGAGAAACTCCTCTGGGGATGGTGACACATTTTCAAAGAAAAAAATAAGCCGTGAAAGCCAATCTCTACGCTGGAAGTAGGTAATTGTGAGTGATGAGATGTTCTCCCTCTGCAGACAGAACGGGAGAGAAAAGAAGGCCTGGAGCCCAGCAGCCAGGCGGAGTCTCACATCATCTTGCATAGCAGTTCATTAGGTGTGACTGTAGGAAGTGCCCCCAGGCATGTGGCAAACAGTTCAATACAGAGAACTAAACTGTAGTCTTAAAAGTTCTCCTTTTCCTGGTGGTTCTAAGAAATTTGGACAAAAGAAAACATAATGACCTCAGACAGACAAACCGCTTTTCTGTCTTGTGTCTGTGTGTATGTGTGTGTTTACACGTCCTTGTGGAAGCCAGAGGTCTCCAGTGTCCTTCCACAGGAGCTGACTACTTTGGTTTTCTACTTTTGGTTTTTAAGGCAGGACCCTTACTAGCTTGGAGCAGGCAATAGTGGCTAGTTAGTTAGCCCCCCCATCCTCCTGTCTCCATGTCCCCAGGCACTGGGCTTACAAGTACAGGGTCCCTCCACCCCTTTGAGTTCTGGGGATTGAACTCAGATCCTTGTGTTTGCACAGCAGACTCTTTACTGACTGAGCCATGTCGGTCCCCAGCCCTGCCACCTCTTTTTCTTCATCTTCCGTGATCACTCTCCTTTATGTTCCTGTGTGCGTCTCCAACATCTCCCAGAGGACTCTGGTTTCTAGGTGCTCACAAATCCTCATCTCCAGGAGATCTGCTTCCCACCAGCCTTGGAAAACCTGAAGGCCTGGGACTCTCCAGGCCTTTCCTTTCTTCTGGGAAGGGACAGACTGAGTGGGCCACCCCTGCTGGCCCCTCACCAGGGGAGGTGTCTCTTGTCCTGTGTTGGATTGCTATGCATTCTGCTAAAGGCTCAGGTCACCTGTCCTGGAAAAATCCATTTCATTTCAATTAGCAAGCAGTAAAGCAGGGTGTAGGTTTCCTTAGCAACTGTGGGAAAACAGAACCTCTCTGGACCCATGCTCTGCAATGTCTCTTGGGGCCGTTGGCTGTGCTAACAGAAGGCCAGCACCCCTCAGCTGGAGTCTGATGCTTAGCCTGCATGTGGAGATCTCGAACAACTGGTGTCTGAACTCCTGGAAGATTATCCCTGGGTCACTGTTCCCTCCCCAGGAACTCTTCAGCAATCTCCAAACAGCACATGAAACTCAAAGTACCCCTCATTCTTCTGGGTATGAGAGTCTCTAGTCTTCTAAACCCACATGCAGTAAGCTATTTTCTGTTGCTATAACAACATACCCAAGGCTGGGTACAGCTTTGGAGGCTGAAAGTCCAAGATTGGGCAGCTCCATATGCTTGGCTGCTGGCGAGGGCCTCGGAGTAGGCGGGCGGCGTCACAATGGTGGGAGTGTGTCACCAGAGATGGAAAATGCAACAAGGAACTGGAGTCAGCTGTTGGACTAACATTTTTCATGGAGACTTCCCCTTGAGGAATCCAACTGAGATCTTAAGACTGCATATTAATTCTCATCAGATGGCTATGACCCATGACCTAATTACCTTGTATTAAGTTCTTCTTAAAGGACCCTCTGCCTTCCAATTCTGCCATACTGATGACCAAGCTCATGACCTTCTCGGGGACAAGTCACATCCAAACCACAGCACCACGCATCTTAAAAAAATACGGTATCTGGGAGTAATTGGAAGATGGCTCACAACCACGAAGACCTGAGTCCAACCCCAAGCACCCATGTGAAAGTGGTGGCTCATGGAAACAGGAAAATCTCTGGGGCTTGCTGGCCAGCCAGGCTAGTGGGCTCCAGGATCAGAGAAGAGCCTGCCTAAAAAATAAAAAAAAAATTAAAAAATGGAGAGCAATTGAGAGAGACACCTGCTGTGGACCTTTGGCCTCCATATGTGTATATGCATGGCATCCATTCACACACTCACATAATTAAAAATACAGTATTTGGTTAAAAAACCCAAAACAATCAACCAAACCCCCCAAAACAAAACAAAACCAAAAACCCCAAACAAAACAAAACCAAAAAAAACCCCAAACAAAACAAACCAAAAAACCCAAAACAAAACAAAACCAAAAAAAACCCAAAACAAAACAAAACCAAAAAAAACCCAAAACAAAACAAAACAAAAAAATGCTTTGTACATTTGAGAAAGGATTCTGACCCTATTCTTGAAATGTGAAATTTTTGTAACTGGGGCTCTAGTATGGCACTGTTGACTCTGCTGTGTTCCAGGTAGAAAGAGACATTTTTATCGAAGGCACAGTGCTGGCTTACTGCGTTTCTGTTTACTCTGCTGAAGCTAATTCTGTATCCGGCAGCCGCTTCAATTCAACCCCTCGACTGTGAATTTCCCCAAGCAACTTCTATTTAGTTAAGGCCAGAATCTCAGTGGGTGGTAATAAATATCAAAGCCCAGGATGACTGAGGGAGGCAAAATAAGAAAAGCCAAATCAAATATGATTATTGATCAATCCTGAACTGCCTTAATCATTTCTGTGCTAATTTTAAATATATACATACATATTGGCATTTTCATTACATAAATACATTGGCATTTTCAGCTGAGGAAATATATTGAGCAATTCCACAATGCACTCTTTAGAGAACAGCAAAATAAATACAGTAAAAGGCACAGAATGGAAAACGTGGCAAATTCTTAGTAGTCTGAGAAAGCCTTTGAAACATCTTCAGATGTTTCATGTAGCACCATTTCTGGAAAAAAGTTTACAAAAGTAAAAACCATGCATACCATAAAAGAAAATAAAAACTGGACAGGTGAGGCAGCTCAGTGGGTAAAAGTGCTTGCTCCTTCGACTTCCGTATTTGTGCCACAGCACAAATATGTGCACATGCACACAAATACACACAATAAACAAAACATCACAAAAGAAGCAAAATTCAAAATCATATCTTATTACCAATCGGAAGCCACTCATTCCCTGATGCTTCTGCTACTTCTCACTGTTACCTACAGCATCAATTTGTAGCTCATTATATCCGGTTACTAAAAGTACAGACGTGACGCTTCTATTCATTGATGGCCAAAGGGAAAGTAAAGGCAGTGTCAGCCTACCTTGCTGCTCCCGTCATCCCTGGCAGGAGGATACAGCAAGCCACATGCAGGGCTCATGCTGGCTCAGGCGTGTGTCACCCTTGCTGTTGGCAGTTGCCTGTCTTTGCCTCCCTTCTATCGCTCAGAACCACGACAGATTGCTGTTTGTTTAACGTTTGGCCATGCTTTTCTGGGTTAGCTATTTGTCTTTCTTAGAACTTTGAATTCCCTGTAAGATGCATTGAGAGGTCCAGGGAGAGATGGTTCAATGGAGAAAGTGTTTGCTGCATAAGTATGTGGGTCAGAGTTCAGAGTGTCAGCACTCCAGAGACCAGAGGCTGTTGGGGCAATGAAAGTTCTGGGTTGGAGAGCAACTGCGTGAGACACTAGTTATCAATTTTGGACTTATATGCATACTGCACATTTGTACACACACACGTCTACATGCATATATGTATATGTACATCACATACACGCAAAAATGTACTGAAAGACAGAATACATGCTTCCTCCATCCTACCATTAAGGTCTTCCAGCTTTGACTTATCTTTTGTCTTGTTTTTGAGACAGGGTCTCCTGTAGCCCAGGCTGGCTTTGAATTTGTCAAGAATGACCTTGAATTTCTGACCCTCTTGCTTCCACATCCCAGTCCTGGGATTACAGGTGTGAGGCACCATGGCTACTTAGTAACTGAACCCAGGAATTCATGTATGTTAGACAAGTATTCTACCAGCTAAGCTCCAGCCCCAGCCTTGTCTTTGACCTGACTGGCTGAGAGTGAGCCAACACTGCTGAGTTTTTATTCTTATTCTAACTTGAATGGTTACATTTTTTTTAATTTCTGAAGATGAATCCTTCTTTTCTGTGTTGCCCATACTAGTCATTAATTGTTAGGACCAAGAGATCCCCCACCTCAGCCTCCCACGTAACTGGGATTCTAGGTGTTCACTGTCATTCCAGGTTCTCATCTCCCAGACGTCTGGCACGGTTGATCTATCTCATTTTGGGATGTGTTTTGCTGCACACCTGGCTTAGCTTTACTTCTTCCAGGGCCAGCTCTCCTTTCTTTTATTCCTTTTCCGTTTTTCTGGATATACCTCCCCTCATTAGGCCAGATAAGTCAGACTCCAAAAGACAAATACAACAAACATTCTCTCAAGTATAGGGCTTTGATTCTCTATCTGTACATGTACATACATACATACATACACGCACATGATATAAAAGTATAAGAAGGACTGTCTGTGACTAATAGGAGGGTGACACAGGAGAGTCAGAAAGGAAAATATGGCCACAGTCCATGATATACGTGAATCAAAATGCCATTATGAAACCTACCCTTTCCACAATGAGAATACACGCAAAATCTTTTAAGGGAAGGAGGTGGCTGGAGAGATGACCCATAGCTGAAGTACTTGCCATGCAATCATGAGGATTGGAGTTCAGATTTCCAGGACCTGTATAAAATACCAGGTGGGCGTGGCAGCCCATCTGTAATTCCAGTCTCAAAAGTCAGAGGCCGGGGTCTCTAGCGCAACCTGGCTAGGAAGAACTAGCATATTGGTGAGCTCTGGATTTGATGGAGAGATCCCAACTCAATGAATAAGGTGAAAGAGAGAATCAGATCGTCCCTGACATAAATCTTAGGTCTCCACATGCAAGCACGGACACGTACATACCCACAAGTAGACACACATGTGTACCCACGTAAATGGGAAAAATAAAAGCAAAAGAAAGAAGACAACTTTTGTGGCCTTTTGTGGCTGGAACTGTGTTACTTTTGTAGCTATCTGCTAGATTTTAAAACTTTGACCAGCTGTGTTTCTAATTTCCAAGAAATATTTCTTACTCTACTCTGCCCTTTTTTTCATAGTGCCTTTGCTCCTATTCATGAAAATAGTACTTCCTTGAGTCTCCATAAGAATTTTTATGACATGGTTGAATTTACATTTTATTCTGAACCCCTAGGGCCAGGTGTTTGTTTCATCTATATTGGCCTGTGTCTTTTGAGTTCTCGGTGTCCTCTGCATGTCTCCTGGCCCCTGCTCATCCATCCCCTTGTATGTGATAAGTTGAAGGATGCTGTCATCAGACACTGGGTGCTGTGTGGCTGTGTGTGTCTTGTTCCTGGGTGGGGGAGGTGATGTCACCAGACAGGCTCAATCAAACCCAGAGCTTTAAGAAGCGCAGGTAGGGGACAGGCAAGCAGATTGATGCCCCCCTCCCCCAGGCTTCTTGTAGTCAGATTAGCATTATTTATTTTGGTCCCCAAGAGGGCCTTGCATAGGACAGTTACGGGTTGTGGTAAAAACTGAACGTAATCTTGAACCTCAAGTTGAGCAAGGCAGGGACTTGAGACTCAGCAGCAAACAACGCCATGTAGTCCATAGACTGAGGGCTTTCTCATGGACTCAGAGCTACCAAAGTGACCCCCGTGTCCACACTGTCAGTCCCCTCTACCACTGCTAGTGATCTGAAATCGGGCGCAGCACAGCAATCTGCTGAGAGGCAGATGACTCTTCTCTTCCCACAAATGAGTGAACTGAAGATAAGGAGAATGTTAGCCAAGTCTCCCAAAGATGAAAACAACTAAAGAAGTTACTTTCTTGAATGTTGCTTTCTTTCTTATGTATTTGTATGTGTGGGAGGGGTGTGTGGGGTACATGTGCAGTGTATGTGTGTGTGCATATGTTGTGGCTAGAAGGTCAATGGTCGTATTGTATCGCTCTGCACCTAATTCTTTTAAGACAGTCTCTCTCACTACACCGGGAACTAGGCTGGTGGCCGGCAAAAGGGAACTTGGTGATCCTTCAGTCTCTACTGCAGGGCTCTGGTTGCAGGAGCAAGCAGCTACACCTAGCTTTTGATGTGAGCAGGGTGGACTCGAACTCAGTTCCTCATGCTTGTACGGCAAGCACTCCTACCCTCTGAGCCATCCCCCAGCTAGGAAATTACTTTCCTTGATTACTCTAATTGATTACTTTTTTTTCAGTTAGAGTCTCAAGCAGCTCAGGCTAGCATCAAACACACTATGTAACTATAGATGAACTTGAACTCTTGATTTTTCTGCCTCCACCTCTCAAGAGCTGGGACTATAGGCATGTGCTACCACACTCAGTTTATGGAGGCTAGGGACTGAATCCAGGGCCACCACAATTTTAATACTAATCTCAGATCTCAAAAGTTGATCAAAAGTACAAATGGTCTCTTTGGCAGAGAAGATCTCAGTCCAGAAAGGATATAAGATGGCTTTGGGGACTTCAGAATGTGTCAGCCTATGAGAATTTGAATTGTGTCCAGGTCAAGATCTCTAGTTCTACTGCTATGTCTCTTGCAGCACTGAGGAATCCCTGCTGTAGCTCATGCCCCACTCCTGCCAGGATGGAGGGGACTCAGGCGTTTTGCTCACAAGACCTGAAACCCGAGGGCCTCTCCCCAACCAGTTCTGAAAATGCAGAAGGTACACAGAAATGGGCAGATGCAGGCAGAGGCGGGCAGAGGGTGACAGAGAGGGGAACAGGGGCACAGAAGTGGGTAAGATTCAGCACAGAGCCCCTTGGTTTTCTGAACTCTGCAGCTGAGGCAAAAGTCCCCAGGGTCTGGGGAAATCCCTTTGAGGAGTCTAGGGTTAAGCAGGCCACTTTAGTCCCTGGAGCTATGGGAGGCAAGTGTGGAGATTGTGAGGAAGCAGGGTGGCACTCAGGCTTTTTCCACTCAGGGGCACCCTCACCACCCCACGCAGCCTCCTCCATGTTCCCCTCCATCATCCACTCTAAACTTTAAATGCATGGAATGTGAAATCACCTGGTCTGAGAAGATGGCAGATGGAATGTACTGGCAGCCGCTAGAGACGGCCATGAATTTTACAAATGGCTTTCTAGAAAGCTCTCGTTCACATTTACAAACCAGGCCCATAACATCCCCCATTCTGCATCTCCGTAGATGGAAATGGCCAGCTTTCTGTTTCAGCCAAGGCTCTCCGTCCCAGGCCCAATGTTGCTCAAGCAGCATGGAAGACTCAGACTGAACCTTGGCTTCCCAAATCACCTCCAACTGCAGAGGAGAGACCCTTGCTTGCCATGTCCTCATTGAAGGGACTTGTGTGTTCTTTCTGGAGTGTACCAGGGAGAGACACACATCACTCAGAAGACAGGAATCCACTGCTCCATCTCGCCCAAAGTCATAGCTAGGTGAGTGAGACTTTCAGAAAGGATAACCAGTGGCCTTTTTGTTTTGTTTTTCTTTTTTAGTAAATTATTCCTGTCTCCTCAGTTCTTTCCATACTAAAAACGAGGCAAGAGGCAGAATGCTCAGGCTCGAATGGGGGTGGGGCACAGAGCAGCAGGGTGTCAAATTCTTGGTTCTTGAAACTCAGAGCAGAGACAATTTCCTGAAAACTAAGGTTTTCAATTTGCAGAAGACAGTCTTTTTGAAAAAAAAATTTATTTCTAAAGCTCTAAAACCTTCGCTTTTTATAGCAAGAAATGGAACTATGCAGCCCATAAACTTCAGAGGACAAGTTGGGGAGCTGGGAGGAACACGGGGACTTCCCTCCCAGGGAAGATAGAGTAACTTGGTGGGAGGGAGGGGGTGGGCAGCAGAGGCTCTCTAGAAGGGGTCCTGGGGTTGGCCCACATGAGAGGTGGCTCAGCGGGTAAGGGCGCCTGCTGTTGAGAGGAATGTGGCCGGATGCTGTAAAAGGGTCTTGTGAATGTTTTCCAAGCGGGTGGACATGATGGACTACTTGACAGTTTCCCATCTCACACTGCGGAGATGAAGCACACAGAGGTCCTGAGGGAGAGAGGACACAATGGAGATCCCGGGTGGCACAAGTCCAGGCATCTAGTTGCCTCCTAGCCAGGAGATTTCTGCTGGATGTGGGCTTCTACTTCCCAACCTGACTCTGCAGGTCCCTTGTGCCCATGGATTGACTTGGTCCCTCCTATGCCTCCAGTGGGTGGCAAGGAGATGGGTGCCAGGCAGGCAGGCAGTCAAAGGCCATGTCTTAGAGACTGGGAGAACCAAGAGGGCTGAATCTTGCCTGCTGACTTTGTAATTCCTGGTGGTGCCCAGGAAGACCACAGTCTCCTCCTCTCTACCAAGCTGCGGCTATAGAGAGCAGCTTCCCTCCAGATGGTAGGCAACCCTCAAGGGTGCTCTTCAATGTCTGTGCACATGCATGCATGTATGTGTGTGGGGGGAGCGGTGATGGGAACAGGACCTGTCGCTGCTTGCTGGCCTGGGGACTCCTATTCTGCCCTAGGAGGCTTTTCTTGCTGCTGACTGGCTCTGGGAAGTCCCAGGTCTGCAGTGGTCTTTGGTTGAGGTGCACACTGAACTCCTGAGGTAGATTTTTAGTAGTATCAAGTCATTGTTAATATGTAGTTTCCATGTTCAAACTGAGTGTAATTCTAATAGGGTAGGGAGAGGGGACTGTTCTAGCTTGTTTTCTATTTGTGTGATAAAGTGATCATGCCAAACTAGATGGGCAAAAGCCCCCGAGGCCTCAACTAACAAGGAACTATAGGTAACTGAGGAAGGCTAGGAATGGAAGAGATGATCTTCCCCAGGAGAAGAGCACACAATTGGATGTCTACTACCAAACAGTTATTCCTGAAAACATATACGCAAGTAACATTATATGGACTCAACAAGTTCTATTTAGGAATATATATGTATATACATATACATGTATGCATACAATAGCAATTAGTAAGAAAAGAGGCCATGAATTTGAATAAGAGCATGGAGGGGTATATAAGAGGGGTTTGGAGGGAGGAAAAGGAAAGGGAGAAATTTTACAATTAAATTATAATAATTTTTTTAAAAGCTAATTCTATGTCTTGTATGCATACTGTAATTTTCTAGGTCCATCTCGCTCTCCCATGCTGTAACCTCAGGCATGCCCGCTCTCTTGCATTGATAAACTTTCTAATTTTGCTTCACTTGGCTCACCCTGAAATAAGTTCTTTCTTGCATTATAGTCAAAGATCCTGCTCTGCCTTGAGTGGCGGTCCCTGAGCAGGAAGGGAACTCCTCAAGGCTGCTGGAGGCAGTGCTGTGATCCTTCACCATTGCTCACAGAGACAAAGGAGAGTTGGGGTATGTCCTACGAACCCACTGAGCCTAGGCTGGTAGGTGGAGTCCATGAGCTCCTCGGAGAGGAAGCACCTGGAGAGGAAGAAACGTGTCGTGGAGAGCTTTTGGTGGCAGGTCCAGGCCCAGGAGCCCAGGCCCAGCTACCTCCTACAGAGAGATACCAAATCAGAGGGGGTCAGGTTGGACACCCCTGCAGCAGATGTCCTCATGTGGGACCAGGTACCAAAACGACTGATGGGAATCCTGCTAATGAGCAAGAGAGGTCACAAGAGTAAATATTCACAGAGAAGGTTGCAGGGGTAGGGGGTTACCATGGCTGCAGCAAGTGTGGCTGCCTTGGATGCCTGCCTCCTGCCCAAGGATACCCATCTCCTTTCAAACTTCAGGTCAGTGTTACACAGCAGGATCAGAGTGGGGCACAGGCTATGTTAGTCCCAGAGTCTCCCAGGTCCGTGAAGCATGAGTGCAAGGATGGGACCCATGGGCAGACTCGAGCAGGGACCTGTACATGGCTAACCAGAGTGGTCACATGGCATCTCTGGCAAATGAGGGAATAAGGAGAGAGAACGTTTGAAGTTAGGCCAGGGTAAGAATAGTGGTTTGCAGAGTTTTAATTTTGTTTCCCTCAGTTACATCCCCAATGCCCCATCCTGTTAAGATTTCTCTGTTGTTTGTCTCTTTCAGACCCCAAATGCTTTCTCCCTTCATCCCCTCCTTCTAGTTCAGAGTGGGGTCCCTCAGTGCCATGAACTGATATGATATGCCCATTACCAGTGACTGGGACCCTGACTGGCAGCAAGTCAGAGGCACAGGTTGGCTGGGAGTCAGGGGAAGGATTTCAGAAGTCTGTAGCTGTTCTTGCCCAGTTTGCACAGTCTTGATTAGGCTCTGAGTTCAACTAAGGTTTGGAGGTCTCCTACTTGCTAAGCCGAAAGGATTCTTCCTTGAACTCGGCCTTCCCAAATAATACAGCTATAAATGCTACCCTCTCCCTACACTCTCAGGGTCTTCTTATTGCAAATGTGCTTCCAGGGCCTGTGCAACCTTGGGCTGTTAGAAATACAAGCCCAGATTATGGGGACTAGGATATTAGAATGGCAAGTCCTGCTTGTCAACTTCACCAGATCTGTAATCAACTAAAGTGCAAGCAGCTAGGTCCTTCTGGGAGGGATTTCCTTGGTTTGGAGAGGAAGGCCCACTTAAAGCGTGGGCAGCACCTTCCCGTGGCAACCCAGACAAAACAATGTAAGAGAAGGAGACTCTTTTTAGCTGTTTTTCTTCAATCTTGCTGGCAAGTCCATTGATCCTGCAGACAGCCCCAGAGAGAAGTGTGTTGTCAGCAACGATGGAAGGGCAGAGCCTTCTAAGCCCTTTTACACGAGACATGGAGTTATAGGATTTAGAGTTTGCCCTGCTGACTTTTGGTCTCACTTTGCCCAATATTTCCTCAGTACGCCCCTTTTCCTTCCTCTTGGAATGGTAATGTATATCCCGTGCCATTGTAAGTTGGAAGCATGTAATTGACTCTTTGATTTTACAGGGGTTTACAGTTAAGAGAGTGCCTTGATCTCAGAAGAGACTTGGACTTTTAAATTGTGTTGAGACTGAGAAAGACCATGGGGACTTTTGAGGTTGGACAAAATGTATTGGCCAGGAACCTATGGGGCCTGGGAGTGGAATATGGTAGCTTGAATGAGAAGGCTCCCATGGGCTCATAGATTTGAATATTTGGCTCAGTTGATGGAACACTTTGTGTAGGTTTAGGAGTTGTGGCTTTGCTGGAGGTGGGTTTTGAGGTTTCAAAAATCAATGGCATTCCCAGTTACCGCCTTTTCTCTCGGCCTTGTGGTATTGTCTCAAGAAGCAAGATCACAGATGCTTCTCCATGCCTGCCTGCCTGCCGCTGTGTACCCGTGATGGCCACAGTCTCACCCTCTGGAATTATAAGACTCCAATAAAGTCTCTTTTTTTGTAACTGAAAACAACTTTATTAAGTGTGTTATAAAAGACTGTCAGTGTTTTCAACATACTACATATGTAATTTTTTTATTAAAAATTTCCACCTCCTCCCCTCCTCCCATTTCCCTCCC
>LOJH01000215.1:43293-72613 GCA_001685095.1 Ellobius talpinus | reverse complement strand
AGAGAGATAGTTGATCAGCACAGACTTCCATCAAATAATCCATATTGCTAATATTTCTGGAATTTTAATGTAGTTACAATTTATAGCTGATCAAATGTGGTTACCTAAATTGCTGTTGGTGGTAGGCAGTTTAACTGTCTATATTAATTACAGTATAATTTAATGTTCTAGTACCGCCACTTGGTGTTGGTCATTTTTATGGCTCAAGTAGTTATCTGCCTTATGACGAACCATTTTAGCATTTTCAATGGAAACGTGCTAAAATGATGAGTGATAAAAATGTCATGGGCTGGAAAATAATGATCATCACCTTAGCTGAGATTAATCCTTGAAAGGCCGGTTACCTTCAATTAACATTATAACTCACGCAGCTTGTCCTTTTCCCAACTCACCATCTTGGTTTGAGGCTGGGGAGCGGAGATGGTTGTTAAGCGTGTCAGATGTGTAAATTAACATGCTTATATTTGATATTAAGCATCCAGTATGGTTTTACTAATCATAGTGGATATAAAATGGTATAGGACTGTAACATATGTGTGTATGGTGTTTAAAAAAATCAATATAAGTGCTACAGCATATTTTTTGTTTTGTTTTGTTTTTTTGAGACAGGGTTTCTCTGTGTAGCTTTGGCTGTCCTGGAACTCACTCTGTAGACCAGGCTGGCCTCAAATTTACAGAGATCCGCCTGCCTCTGCCTCCTGGGTGCTGGGATTAAAGGCATGCACCACCACCGCTGCCCAGCTGAGGAATGGTTTTCTAATCCACACATTATTCCAGTTATACCGGCATTTTTGCATTTAATTTCCTTCTGCTATGAGTTGTCTGAAACTGTTCATCAGTCTAACTAGTGCCTTAAGTGAAGATTTGAGCCCCTTTGATTTGAGTAAGGAAAACTTTCTTCTGATTCAACTACAATGAGAAGCTAACTTGTGATTCCTTGTCTACACATAGGTATGTGTGTTCCTGAAGAAGACAGCCTAGTACAAAGGCTAATTGTATTGTTTAGCCATTTTGTTGAGAGGCTTATGCCAGAGCTCCCCGTGTTAATTTACACTGAGCTCATGGTCTTTATAGAGAAGGTTCCTGTTTAATAGAAGCTGCATTTTGGGTCAGCTGCTCTGTGTGGGGGCAAGTTTGAAATGAATTTAAGAGCATTGCTACGACGGAATGATTCCTGAAATGCAATTTAAAACATGGTGTGTATCGGCCAGCTGAAGCCCCACCTCACACGGCCGTACTTGCACAGGTACCGGGCTGTTTTAGTAGGAATATGTGTGCACAGCTAACTCACAGTGTAGCCTGTGAGCAGCATCTGGATTTAATCCTAACAATTACGGGGATTTCAGCTAACCCTGATATTATATTCTTAGTAGCCAGGTGAGAATTAAAGGTTCAAATGTTTTGCTAATTATCAGACTAGGGAGCTTTCAGACTCGCGATCAATGAGAAGAGGATCCTGTTTCATGTCTTGCTAACAGTATCTACTTGTTTAAAATGAAATAAAAAGGAGCCAGGCACAGAGGCATAGATCTATTAATTGTAACATTTAAGAGGCCGAGGCAGGAGGATTGCTGTAAATTTAAAGCAGGTTGCCTGATTTTCTTAGGGGAATTCCAAGGACTACATAGTGAAGCCCTGTCTCAAAATGTAAACAAAATGATAACAGACAAAAAAACCACACCCTAAACAGAATCATACTGTTTTAGAAAGTATAAAATGTAGATTCATAAACAATGCAGGAAAGACCCTTCCAGTCTGTCCCCAAACAGGCAGGCACATTGTGCTGGGAAAGGCCTCTCTGCAAGGTCACACTAGTCATCTCAAAGCTTTACTGATGTTCTTGGAATTATACAGATACACAGCATCTTATGATGCTGTGGTCTGGTTTTTTGGTTGATGTTTTGAGACAGAGCCTATATAGCCTTGGCTATCCTAAAACTCAGTACGTAGAGCAGGCTGTCTTTGAACTCACAGAGACCAGCCTGTCTCTGCTTCCCACAGGCTGGGATTAAAGGAACGTACTACCACGTGTAGCTCTGTAGAGCTTCTTTCAGGATATTACCAGTGAGGTTTGTGTTAAAGACAAGGTTACAGTCATTATTAGTCCTTAGACTATATATGTGCAATAGAACTCAGCTAGAGAGAGAAAGCACGTCTCTAGAGGTAGAGAATTAAATAAAGATAATCTCCACAGGTGTTTCCCTGGGACCAGGGCTTCTCCATCTGATTCTGCTGTCTTCTAACCCAGCATGCTTTTGATAGAGTATTTTTATAATACCATTTGTTCTAATCTAAGCATTTATCATTATACGCAAAAGCTTTCTTGATGAGAATATTGTAGATGCTGCGTGGTTTTGACGTTAGCATTTTATTTGGATGACTGATCTTGCAGATGTGAAAATGTTAATGAATTATTCATGAAATTGCTTTCCTCTGAAATTTTAGTTTGGTTCTTCGTGTTAGTTAATAAACATTCTGTGTCTTTTTGTTGTTTTCCTTTATTAAATTTGGTGAAGAAGAGAGCATGCTCTCTCTGACAGAGCCAGCCCCCTCCACCTTCCCTTGGAACCCTTCTGCGAAGGGCTTCCCTCAGCCTGCTCACCAGGCTGTGAATGGGGCACGGAGCAGCTGCTGCTAAGAGACAGCTTGGGGCAAGTGCCTCGTCTCAGCAGGTCAGAAGTGGGGGAAAAAACTTAGGCTGTGGCAACTTTGTCTACCAGTGTGAACAACCAGCATTTTTATTGCATTTGAGAATGCTCTCATGTCAGTAATTAGTACTGACTACACAACATTTCTTTTTTATTGTCTGCATCCACAGACATGGAATGATGGAATTACAGTTGATGTCAAGGAATGAGATTCTTTTATGCCTTATCAAAACAAAACAAAACAATCCTTGTTAGTGGCAGCACATATAGAGAGAGCACCACGCTCACAACCCAGACCGCACCATCTCCACCCAGGCTCCTGGGTAGCAGGGACTGCTGCGAGTTACAGTGTACCCAAGAGACGCCGTTAGAATTGTCCGCTTGATTCTCAGGAGAAGAAAGAGAAACCGAGTTGCAAAACGCTTCCAGACTGTCAGGAGGGTGTGACGTTGATCGAAAGGGACCCAAAAGATTCAAGGTCATAAGTAGAGTCTGCTGTATGCCTTTGGAGACAAGAGAGCTTAGCTAGAATGTGGAAAAGAGGAGACTTTTCAATTCGACTTTGTGTGAAATTCAAAAATGAGTTAATGATTACATTTTGGTTTATCTATTGTTTTGTTTATCTTTTAAACCAAGGCTTGCTCTATTACAGCTGACGGGATGCTGGGGATATCAAGTCAACTGTATTCTGATGTGGGGAGGGCATTGGCAGCGAGGTCACCATGTATGTAAGTCCTGATGGCCCAATATGGCAACCTAAGCCTTTTCACATGGATAGACCTTAGGAGCAAGGGTGGGTCCTCGTCCTGACTGTGTGTGTCTGACACATGGGCCAACCTCCCTCATGCTTGCTTTTTACTAAAAAAAGAAAGAAAAAGTAACAAATTGTCTTTACACTTTGGGTCCTTGTAAAATTTTGTTTTATAGAAAAAGTTCAATATTTTCAACACTTCCCATTATTAATCACTACTTTACTGATAAAACTTTGAAAGTGTGACCCTGGAATTTAATCATGCAAAAATATTGACTGCAGCAGGAGAGAACATTTTTTTGAAAAAAAAACTTATTTTTTTTCTCTTTTCAAACTTAGGAACCTGTTTAAGATAGTCAAGAAGGCAGTGTCAGGATAAACAAGAGGAACAGGAACGTATCAAAACCAGATTAACACACGCGCGCACACTTACCCACACTCATACATACCCCACCCCACAAACCTGTACAAAATGTTCCAATTAATGAGAATAGGAAACAAATTATGTCACCTATGTTACAATTGAAAAGTAAAAACAAAAAAGGGTTCTGGAATTTCTTCTTTCCTCCCACATGTCAACACGTCAGCCATGTTCGTAAATCAAGGGCAATGAAGGAAAATACACGTGCAGCATTGACTGCAAATCCATTCCATACAGTAGACTGTTTTCCCCCAAAGATACTGTGGCTTTCTTCTTTTCTAAAGCATCATTAATAAAATGCAGTTGCACAAAAAGCAAAGATGTTTTGACAAACAGGTGTTTGCATTTATTCCTTTTTAGGAACAATACCTAAAAAATAAAATTAAAAAAAAGAGCTGCCCTCGGCCCTCCCCCACAAAAGACAAAGATTCACACAGACACATTGGGATATATGTACAACTGAATCAACCCCATTCTAAAGAAGCGACCGTCATCCCCCCCAAGGGACAGAATCGGAACTGTAAAAATCAGAGTGACGATTGCTTGCTGTAAAGCCTGAGAACTTTTTTTTTTTCAGCTGGTTCTTCTGCAAGGCTGTGACACCTGCGAAGATATGTAAAATCTCATTTTTCTTTTTTCTTTATTTTTTTGCTACAGTCTTTAGACTAAGCATGCAAGACATACGACGAAGTGCAACTGAGTGAAATGTATATTTTTAATTTTTTTAATCATTCCCTAGGTTTGAACTGAGGTATGCGCACTAGCCGTTCTCATGCTGTTATCTCTACTCATGTCTAGCTACACATGCTGAGAATGAACTAATCTACCAGATTTTTATCCTCTTGTGAATATCTAACCAGCAACCACTCAGTTTCGAAGCATAGGCCCCCTTCCCATGACCCTGCCTGGCTACTGCCTGCACATCATGAAGCTGCCTGGAAAAGTGGGGGGTGGGGGGCATGAGTAACCACAGACCGCCCCCTCTACTGAAGGCAGAGCAAAGCTTCAGAAGGAATTGCCAAAGACGTTCTAAGCGTATGAGTGGATGGGAATGTCACCTTTGTGTGTGTGTGTAAGCCAAAGAATGCTGACCAAGTCGTAATCTGAAAAAGGAAAAACAACAGCAAAAAGCGGAAAAGGAACTAGAAGATATATTGCCAAGATAAAAGAAAATTAAAGCAGTGATCACAGCACAGCCCTTAACAAAAGTGGCATCCGAATGTTCTAAAAAATCTCTTTATTCTAGAAGCGGCCTAGTGCAGTCAGACACTTTTCTATTCTCTCTGAATTCATCCTAAGTGTCTCCTTGATTTATACACTAATTTTCAGCATCATACATTCATTTCTTTGAGATGGTACCCCATTCTTTCCGTAGGAGCTATAATACTGTTTTCCTGTCTGCTTTTTCTCTGCAGTAGCCCCAGATTTTCTCCTTACAGGAGTTAGTTTTGGTCTCTGTACAGGTACAGAAAAGAAAAAAACAATAGAAAAAAAAGCAAAAAAACTTTGGTTCCATTGCCTACTTAGTCTGCTAAATGAACTCTGTTGGAGGGGCAGTTATTTCCCTCAGGTTGGCAAATAGCCTGGACCTCATCATTTGCCTCTGAATCTTTTTGCCTCCTTTGATCAACAATAAGAGGATATTTGGCTTCATCATATAAAGCATAAAAGAAAATAATTTACCTTTGCGTAATATCTTTGGTAATTTTAGAAATAAAAGGTACAAAGTATATAAATTAAGCTCCAAAAGGCTCTCAAACTAAACCCAAACAAAAGCTATAGCCCTAGATAAATAAGTGCCAGGGAAGTGGGGGCAGATGGAAGTGTGAGGGGTTTGAAGGGCTGAGGAGTATACTGACCTAGAGCTATGGCCTTCTGTGGGCCCTGGCCCCAGGAGCCTCCGTCTGTCTACCGGTGTCAATGGCTAAGTCTGTGCAGACAGAACTGCAGTTCTGACTTTGCACACTGGAAAGGACACATCAGCACCCGCTGAGCTCAGTCTTCGTAAACTCCGGAGAAGAGTTCAACGTGAAGTCTCATTTGCATTAAAACAGAAGAATGCCACTGAGCTGGTCAGAACTGACTGTACAATCTCAGCAGTGCTGTCGCTGTGTTGAGGGAAGTCAGTTAGGGAAGCTGGCTTTTTGGTCATTTTGCAAACAAAGCAAGCCATGCTGGAAAGGACAACACAGAGTCTGCGGTCCTGGCCACTGGATTACAGGGGGGAGAGAGAGCCTTCCATGGCCATCACGCCAGTCTAATTATTAAGGATTGTTTACTCTTTTCAGGGTCTCTCTTGGCTGTGTTTCCTGAGAGAATGAGGTGGCAGCTACTCACAATGGCGGGCACTATGAAAATAAAAGGAAAATCTCAAATGTTCCCATCCCCCCAATACTGCTTCTGTGAAATGAACCTGCTATGTTCCTAGAGTGTGTGCGTGTGTTTCTCTCTTCTGCCATTCATTCTCTTTCTGGAGGGACATCATGTCCCTGTGAGAGGACCTTCCGGTGTAAGGTGCAGCCTTTGGAAATTTCTTTTTCTTTTGGAAAAAAGACCAAAACGGAATGTTTTGTTTTGTTTTGTTTTAAAACTTGAGAGAAACTTGGGGATGTCTATAGGAAAATGGAATGAGTGCCGGAAAACTACAGACGAGAAATGACATTCAGCTTTGTATAATAAAAACACCTATTAACATTCATCACAAGGTACAGAAAATGTGAAGCCTCCAAGAGGCCGTGGGCCCAAATGGAGGCCTGAGGTCAGAACTTAAAATGGTATAGAAGAAGCAAAAAAAAAAAGCAATACATTAAAAAGTTTGGGATAATTATTTTAACCCCTCCCCCCATTAAACACACAAAGGCCTTCCCCATCCCAACTGGAAGCAAAACAAAAACATACAAACAAACAAACCAAAAAAAAAAAACCCAAAGTGAGTAAAGGCAGTGATATCAACATGCAGTGCTGTGCAAACAGGTCGTCCACTGGAACCTTGAATTCGGGCGAGCGAAGGCTTGGTCTGCGGTGGCGCAGGTGCGCGAGCTCAGTCGGGCGTCCTCGGTGTCTGCCTCGGCAGGACAAAACTGCAGTTCAAAGTCTGCTGCGAAAAGTGAATCCGTTTATCGAATTTACAACACTGATGTTGACTCAAAGAGGAAAATCCCAAGTACCAAACAGGTCCATCCAATGCACAGAGTACAAATCCCTTTCGTCAACAAAAAGTAGAAAAATCAAAAATACTCCCAAATGGGATTCTTGATGGCACTAAGAGTTAACACATTTCAGAGTTGTCAAAGTGTAGCGAAAATCCTCCAGACTGTACAACAAGTGGAGAACAGTTGCGCCGCTAACTTTTGACATGTTTTTTTGTTTTTTTTTTTTTAATTTGTTTTGTTTTGCTTTTTTTCCCCCAATCTTCGGTCTCGGGGGTTGGCCCGTCCGGAGGTTCAGTCCATGTCCTCATTCACTGGTTCATCTTCGTAATCTCTGTCATGGTCGAAATCCGGACTGTGGTTGGCTGTTGTCACTAAGGACAGAGGCCCTTCAGCTTCTTCCGGGTCAAGGGGTTCCTCTTTGACATGTACAGGATGCCTACAGAGACAGAGAGAGAGAAAGAGAGAGAGAGAAAAACAGGCTTAGAGAGGCATCCATGGGCCACTGTTGGGGCAACCAAAAGACACAATCCAGTAGAGGCAGAGTGACCCTGGCCACACATGTTTTTCAATTATGGTGGGAAACTTGCTATGACTTTAATGTCTGTAGTTCATTTTCATGGCCTACATTCCAAGGCTCTAGGGACCGTGGCCTGGGGCTTCTGGATTGCTTGGCGTAATACCACTGGTGCTGAGAGATCCTTTGGACATTCTTGTTTTAGAAAGTCTCCTGTCCAGAAATCATTTGTCCTGCTTTTCCGGACACCCGAGTTACCAGAGGACCTTGTGACAGTGCAGAATATGGAGCTCAGACCTGCATTTCTAAGAGATTCCAGGTGATGGCGCTGGTCCCAGGACCATACTTTTGAGTACCAACTAACAGGCCCCGTAGCGACATCCTGGGTGGAAGAATGCCACCCTGCAAATAATTATGTGAAATGGGAATCTATAATAAAGCAGTGGCTCACGGGGACCACTGAGCACAGGAGGCTGGCTGGGCTAATCATGGCTTGCTGTGTGTTCTGCTCTGCTAGTTAACATGCAGAACCTGTGAAAGAACCCTCCAGAGGACGACCCCAAGCGAGGGTCTATCATTAATCAACTTCAAGCAAACACAGCAAAGAGACACCATGATACATGCTTGAAGCTCCAAATTAATGCATATTTTTACAAACTGTCAATAAGGCAAGAAAAGCCCTGCCAGGAAACACAAACGGAGAGGAAAAGGCTTGCTCAACACAACAATATGATAAGAGAGCAGAGCCCCAATCAGAATAATAACGCTGTCAGCTGTAAACAAGGCAAAACACGAGGCCCGGCTGGTAGCCGCCACCCGGACACTCTAGCTACCTTGAGAGCTGCCAACTTTCTCATTATGGACTCGGGCTCGGTTCATCGAAAGGGGGCTGGCACGATCACACAAAACCACTCTGATAACAACTGTGAAAAGCTGTTCGTAAATCATATTTACAACTGATCTTTTGCAAATACAAATGACTTTCTGTTGTGGGGGGGGCTTTTGATATGTAAAAGAACCATTCAAGTTAAAATGTGCCCATCTCTGAAATAGGCTGCAAGGGGGAGGGACTTCTAATGGACATTATCAAGTATTAGTAATAAGAGGTGGTACTGGGGATGGCTGGCTTCCCAAACAATTGATGCTGTATGCAAGCCCCAAAGGCCTCTGGAACCATTTAAAAACAAACAGAGGCCTGCCCTGGAAGACAGGAACCTTCCAAATCAACTGACACTAAAATTAGCACAGCGAAGAGGGAATCTTGGGGGGGGGGGCTAGAAGTCAGATAAATAGCTTTAAACAATTATACCCATCTTCTTACAAATCATTTGCACAACAAACCAGGGTCCCACAGTATACTCTCTATGAGGGTCTCCAGCTACTCAGAACTTTGAATCGTTGGGCTCATCTTTGTGTCTGAAATAAGGCCTAGGCCTGGCTATCTAGTCTGCAGAGTTCCTCCATGAAAAATATGCATTTCAAGAGAAAGACCAAACATATCAAAGAGGGTAGTTAGTGTTACTCCATGCTTGGGGCACCATGTTGCTTGCCTGTATGTAGTCAGCCTGGATTATGGCTGGTGCCAACCACTCCCTTCCTTTTGGGGAGCATATTATTACATACTTTAGACACAGCAGGAATTATTTTCTTTCTTTTTTTGTATTTTGTTGGCTTTTCCGTTATAGCTTTTCTTGTTATGTGTGATTCCATCTGTTGATAAGCCACTCCCTCCACACTGGACATTCTGCAGCCGCCTTCCTTCCCCTCCGCTGTTCACATAGTACAGTGAACCATTGCTAGCCATTAATCTTTCTCCTTCTGTTGATTTACCTCCTTGGGATAAATGTCTAAGAATGGAATTGTTGGAGCAGAGGCCAAAACATCTTTATGGCTCTCCTGATTTATTGGGATATTAATTTGCAGAGGGGTGCTATCAAGTGAGACTCCATGTCAGGGTCCCAAGTGTTACTTTGAAAAAAACAGTTTGTGGTCTCACAGGTGTGCGGTATGGTCCAAGTCACCTTGAACCGCACCCCCTGCATTAATAAGCACAGTGGATGCTTATTTCTGTCTCCCGATTTCACTCTACGGAGAACAGTGACTTACCAATCATTCCATCACCACTGACTATGTGGGTTTACTAATGTCCAGCAACAGGAATCTGCCCTTTCAAAACAATTATTTTTTAAGCTGTTACTGAAGTTCAACTGCTATTTTTCAGAATAACACTCGCCTGCTTAAATTTCTAAAAAGCTATCACACTTAGTACTTAATCTCTGGTTCGCATGGTGCAGTCTGGGGCTATTACACAAAGCCTTGGAGGTAAGGGTCAGAAACCCTAGGAAAATATAGGCTCATCTAGATGTGACAGTCTTGCTTTACGACTGTAAACCATCGTTTTCTAGCTTCAGCCCCCAACAACAAACGGAAGGCTCCACCAAATCTGACTTCCTAACACCACAGACTATTTTGTTCTCCCCCGAATTCATTGAGTATTTACTGCCGGCAAACACAGGTCATGATGCTGGCATGTTTGTATGGTCTACCCTAGTGCTTAACATAGAATGGATGGCCAAGAAATACCACCAACTGCATCTGCTATATGATGTCCTGAAAAATCTACACCAGGTATGACAGCAAGAATTCTTCAGCCTTCCAGGTAAGATTCAGACTGTGAAAGGCTTCCCTTCCACTGGGCGTATACACAGTGTACCATCTACAGAATAGGGCTGCACAGTGGATGGCCCTCTTAAGCCTTCCCGTACCAT
The DNA here is from genome assembly GCA_001685095.1 of Ellobius talpinus. Lineage (NCBI taxonomy): Eukaryota > Metazoa > Chordata > Mammalia > Rodentia > Cricetidae > Ellobius > Ellobius talpinus. The sequence goes on along the minus strand of LOJH01000215.1, from coordinate 62,359 downwards.
GCCTACTATTTCCAAAAGGGCTCCCAATGGATAATGGAGCAAAACACCATCTCTCTGTTCCCCTTACATCTGAGTAATCCTTTTGTACAGCCTTCCTGGGGACGCCTGGAGTTTTATTTTAACTATAGCCAGCTAGTGTTTAAAGGCATTGTGTCCCTGTTCAAGAGTCTTTAGTATGGTAGTCCTTTAGCTCCAGAATGAAAGTACACAGCCCCCAAACCATCATTGTGCGACTACCTTCTGCCATCTTTTTTAAAGAGAAAGACAATGCTGTGGTTTGTGGCACAGCAAAGGGAGGCGCAGAGAGCTGTATTGCAACACTGCCTGTGTGCAGGGCCAGCGTCCTAACATTGTCTTGTAAGCCTTGTAAAGTTTATGGCTTGATTTATTCCAATAGACTGGAACAGTTAAAAAACAATTTGCATCCTAGCAGGGTAATACACACTGGACAAGAATGAAATCTCTGTCTTTACAGAACTCACTTAATGGAAGTATGGGGTCAGGGAGACTAACTGGCTGCGACACTGATAGGAGCCCAGGAAAGCTGTGGTCGGCTCAGAGCATCATAGGGCACATGGCATAAACCTGATGCGTATGCAATCGCATCTGACAGCACTGTGCAGGGGCTCACTAGCTTCCTCTCTCTCTCTCTCTCTCTCTCTCTCTCTCGTAGTTGAAGCTTTGTTACACTTTAGGATGACTGCTGTAAAATATAGTTTTTTGGTATGTCTGCTGTTCGTTCAATCTTGTTAGGCAAATGAACTTCCATCATGGATAGGCTTTCTCCATGACCAACCTTCCCCCACCCCACTTTTCTTTTTCTACTGATCATTCTACTAATAGGATAATAACATGAATTACACCTTGAACAGACTGTGAGAAAACAGTGTGCCTTCCACTCAGTGACTTCATGTATTCTTGCTCAATGCATATGTCTTGGAGTGGCTTATATGCTACCTAGTGTTGTTCTGAACTTCCTAAATACTGAAATAAAATGTCCCAACAACGATGAATATCAGTGAGATAACAAAAGAGTCAGAAATACCAGTTTGCTTTAGGAAAGATGAAATTCGGTGGCAATAGTGGGAAAGACACATGCTTTCCTAAAATGCTACAGTATTGGTGCTAGGAGACAATGCCCACATACTAGAAAAACCATCATGCCCACCTCTAAAGATCTCTTTTAAAGCACTTAGGGCATGGGATTGAAATGCTAGAAAGCAAAATCTCAGATTTCCCCATCATGCTGGCCAAGGCCGCTTTTTCCCCTTTGTCACCAGACGCCAGTTCATTCCGTCCCTACTTGTTAAAGGTCACATGTTCCATTCCCATCCCTCAAATTTCCTAAAAATAAGATGTTGGTCAGTAATCCAGAAGGAATGTGCAGACAAGTGGCCTATTCTTGGAGTGGACAGCGCTGGAAACACTGAGCTGGTTTAGTCACTTCAAGTGGGCCACAGTTTTGGAGAAACTCGCTGAGAGGGAGACTGCCGTGAGTAGCGGGGGCTGCTGCACACCCAAGCATCTGGAATCACAGGGTTTCTTTTCTGTTGTGAGGCCCTTCCTAGGAACCAAAAGGGGACCAAGGGGCGCCCCAACCTGGTGGCCTTGCTGAGATCTGTGTGGTCCTGGGGTCATTCGCATTCAGCCCAGGCAGCCATCGCCCACTGCTTCATTCAGTTATATGTGCTCTCATTATCCTGCCGTCTGCTGCTGTAATGCTCCTATTAATTTTCCTTTTGATATTTTAAGAGCAATCTATAAATCATGCCGCCTTTCATTTGTGCCATCATTAATGCTTGGTAATAATGCTGTAGTGTCGAGCTCAAGTGGTTAAACTGAGCGCACAATCAAGTAAACAAGCATCTTTTCCCTGGCTCGGTTCGGCTTGCCTGGAAGCTGAACACGCCAGGAGCTTTCTCAAAGAGGTGTATACTGGTTTTAGGAGAAAAATCACAGTATGACTTAAATAACAGTCTGAGACACGAAGTGGGGGAAACTTCTCATTTTCTTGCTGTGTGCACTTACCGTGGATGAGGCCAATTGCTTTTACGAGAGAGTTACTAACTAGTCCTTTTATGCACTAACAAGCGACACCAAGGCTCTTAAGAAACCAGAAACGATAGAAAAGGGGTATAAAGGGGCCAGAAAAGAGCTTGTTTGAATGTTTACCAGGGAGACTGGGTTAGGTGACAAAGAACTTTGGGTAGACAGTACTCACACAGCTTGCATAGGGGATCTGCCCGGACTGCTGTCACTCTCGTTGCTGTTGGTGTGCTCCATGGCCCCGTTCAGCTCCTCCCGGATGGCACTGGCCAGGTTGCCCAGAGTGGGATTTCCCATGGAAGCGGTAGTGTACAGAGGTATACTATTCTCAGCCATGGAAGCCTGCATCAACCAAAGGAAAGCCAATGAAATTGTAGGGGAGGCAAGACAAGAAAGTTCTATGTCACGAGTAATCATTGCTGACAATTCCGAGGAGCTGTAGGATTTTGCTTCGGGAGCCTTGGACTTCATTTGGATAAGCTAATCTGGGCACTGATAAGTCCACGGGTGAAGTTGCCTGCTGGGTCCTGCCTTGTGGAGTCACATGGCTTAGACAAAAGTATCTAATATGAAGTGTATATCCAATGCCTTTTTTTCCAAGAAGGACTGAATATTTCCAGATCATAGTGAAATATAATGGAATTTTCATTTCTTTATCCATTTTTGATGACTCCACTATTGGATATCCAAGATCTGATCAGATTATATGGCCACATGGCTCAAATTTATGAGAACTTCCATAAACACCCATAGGAAAGGAAGAGGTTATAGAACTGGAATCAATTTTTTCTCCCTCATCATTCCCATCTTAATAATTTTTGGAGCTGCTTAGTGAAGGCTGACATGACCAGATGAAGGTAAACCTGCAGTCTTTCACCCTCAGACCAATCATGGAGGACTTCAGGGGTGAAGAGGAATCTCTAGCAAAAAGAAAGGCTAAATCTTATTTCCTTTACAATCAAGCATATCGATATTAAAGGTGACAAAGTCATTCCAAATGAATGTCAGCAAAAAAAAGTATAGAAAGGACTATCCCCCCCCAAAAAAATCTACCCCCCAACTAATGTCTGGTAGACTACTGTTCATTATCTGTCACACCAAATGTAACGATAAAGGCCACCCTGTCTGCAATGCAGACAGTTGTCAAACAATACCACGGGACTGAAGGAACCCCATTTGTTTCTCCTGGGTAGGATGTGTGCCCCAGTGACTTTTCCTTTTATTATTCAGGAGGACAGACTTGGAAAAAGAGGCAGCTGTAATTAGATGAAGATTTATCAAAATTGTCTTCTTTCAGACTACACTATGCCTAGTTTTCCATCCTAATGAGAGAAAGTACAATCACAAGACAATCTGGCAGGGTGGCTTCCATTGGCCCACCATGTGAGAGCCCTAACTATTCTGGAAAAGCTGGCACCAAAGAGAAGGTATGAGCCAGAAACAAAGGGAAAGCAGGGGCGGAGCTGGGCTGCAGGAGCCTGCCTGGTAGTCAGCTGCAGTCCTGCTCCTTGCATAAAACCCAAGGTCTCCCTCTTGCCCCGGTGCAATTATCGCTTCCTTTTTAAAAGTAAAGGGAGGAGGGTAGTATCTCATGATTTCCTGGTGTGGTGACCATTTCCCACTCTGCTACGGTTTGCCAGATAATCTGCTCGCACCCAGCACTTTCTAAATGCATCTTTTATAATTGCAATAAAACATTTCTATTCTTTCTGGGCAGAACAGTTGTCAGTGTAATAATCCTGCCAGCTGTGGCTGGGCTGCCATCTTCAGTTGCCTTATGTGAGACCACACAGTGGTCACATTTCCCTGTCATGTAAGTGCTGCTTTGATTGTCAACTGGGTGGCCTTCTCACTGGAAGTATCACGGGATCTGCTCTCACTGGACACCTCCACTGCTGCATGGTCAGGATGGGAAAGAAGCTGGGGCCATTGCTACCTTGATATTTTATTGGATTCCAAAGTCCCAAACTGAGAAGTAAAAACCATGGGAAAAAAAGTTGTAGTCTGTTGAGTATCTGTTTATTCATTTTTATTCTCAAAGTATTATGGGTGAAAGCCACTTCTGACTGACAATGGACTGTGTGGATCATGGGAAGAGACCCAGAAGCTACAGTGACAAAAGTCAACCAGTGGCAAGACCTTATCTTGGTCCCTTAACTCTCAGACACGATGTCAGTACAGACAACCAGTCCTGTTCCTTTAAACAAAACACTAGTCACTGGGCCACAGTAAGGTCCTGGGGCCTGGCCCACCACTGTGCCTCTTCAACAGTCCTTTGTGGAGTGAAGGACCAGAGCAACCCATACATCATCACCTTCTAATAGGTCCTTCCTGTCGCTGATACTCTTAGGAGCAGATGGATCACAATGTTTATAATGGATTTAACTACATAAATGATCCTGGGCACAGTGTGTGGCTTCCTAGCAAACTGGCACCTCTGTCAGGAACACAAAGGTTCTTAAGTGATGGCACGCGAGTCTGCAAGAACCACGGCTTCTGGAACGTTAACTGCTCTGCGCTCCCCGGGGAAAAGGCAGTCTATAAATATGAAGCTTTACGGTTACCCGTAGTTACTTCACTTTTTCAGAGCATAATGCAATCTGTCCCGAGCCCCATGTTTTATTTCTGTAGTGGATTCTGCTGTCCTATTTTATAAATTGTATATCATGCCGTTATATCGCTCTAGTAATTTTTTTTAAAGATATTGTTGCCCTGTTATTTTTACTCGCCTTGAAAATGGAAGTGGGTGATAATGGAAAGGAAGGCCTGCTGGTGGGGTCTTTATTGAATTTGCATGGCAGGAAGCTGTCTTGTATGACTGGCTGTCTACTGGTGGGGAATCCAAATTCAAGAGGAGGGGCAAAGGAGATACTCCTTAAAGGGTTCCTGGAAAGTGGCAGGACAGTTTTGGGTGAGCAGGGGAAACACGGAAGTGTGCAGTGGGCGCAAAAACAAAGGTCTCAGAGATGGAGCGTGAACGCGTCTATAACAATAAAGCGCACTAATTGAAATTAGTCGCATAGTTAAGGGAATCCAAAGGATGAGGATCCTTATTTTTTCCCCCTTTCTGTCTCATGAATGTAAAATGTGCTTGTAATTTTAATACCATTCCACACAGAGCCGCCTTTAAATTCATACTTCACAAGACTCCAGGGAAAATAAGTTACTAATGCATGGTATTTACAGTGGCAGCGTGTAAGCATCTCTCATTTACTCTTCTAAAGTTACTACGTAAACCACGAGTAATTAAAAGAAACGCAGAAAGTAGTTGCTCCTAGTAAATTTAGTTCAGGCTAAAAGGAAATAAATAGAATTACTAAGACACTCAGTTCAGTGGGTCTGCCTTGAACTGTGCCGGGGCACATTATCCACAAGGAGCCTTAGGGTGCTGCGGGTGAGCTGGAAGACAGGTCTGTGGCACGCAGAATAGGGGCTCAGTCAATATTTGTTTAGCAAGTAGCGAGAATCGGGCTGCTGCCAATGTCTCTTTCTCCCCCATCCAGTTCCCACGTAGCCATGTGTTCCAAGCCTTTTCCCACTGGCATCCCTTTCGGGGTGTTTCTCCTTTCACTTGGGCGTTTCTGCAGGACCCTAACACTTCTGAGACATCACTGAATCCAACACCCTATTATGGGGTGCTACAGTAACCGCACTGAATGGTGCTGGGAGTCTGCCCTGGCTAAAGAGAGATTTGTCTGCGGCCTATGTGATGGAAATGCTGCAAGATTCTTTTTGGCCTGTCTTCTAGAATGGTCAAGGTGTTTTTTTTTTTCAAATAGAAACAATGGCTCCAAGGATCCTGGCTACCTCCGAGCTCTTAAGGGAAATCTGGGTATGGAATTAGGTATTTAAAAGAAGTGATACCAGATACTCTGCTCATTTTAGACATAGCTTGGTGATGTGGTAACTGTGAGGAACAAGAAACTAAGACTGGCTAGACAGGCACACAGATTTTCCCTCCTGTCGCTCACGCCCAGGGCACGCACCTTCTAGGACTCTCATTGAGGTAATATGTGATTTACATGCCAGGAGGAAACAAACATTCTATGTGACGACGATGAGGTTTGCCTGAACAACTGCCCGGAAACGTCTACTTTCCTTGAGCTTTCTGTTGTTTCAACAGTTGACTTATACGAGAGGAAACAAACCCAGACCCCACTCCTGCAGAAAGGAAAGGTGTTGAAATGGACTTTAATAACGCCTCGCTTTCTCTTTAAACCTGTGAACAATGGAAGGTCACGTGACACGGTGGCCTATCATCCAGCACATTAATAGCTGTGCTAGAGTAATTACACTTGTGGTATTTTTGCCTCAAGTGAAATTCTGAAATAAGAGGATGGAAATTATGATACTGCTGATAAATATTAATAAGTGAACTTTTAATTTTTTTGCCACAATATTCAAAATGCTGAGCATCCTGCTAATGCTGAAGCAGCCCGATGTGTTTGCCTCCGGGGAGAACGAAGCTTTGTGCACTTAAGAAAAAAGTTTAACGGAATTAAAATTTAATATCTAATTAGAGCGAGGCTAATATATTTTGAAATGAGTGGGGGAGCCCTGTGCCGGTGCTGCGGATTGGGGATGGCGACCGTTAATCTTACCTGTAAAGCTGCATTGAGAGGTGTGCAGTAGGCGTGGCTGCTCTGCATGTTTTTAATAAGGGAAGGGTTACTGTGTAAGAAAAAGATAAAAACTCAAAGTTAAATGCAATCAACCTGGGGGCCTCACTACGTTCTGTTTTCAAGTTCGCTGGTAGCCTCTCAACATTTGGGATTCTCCCCCTCCCAGTCACCACACTGAAGGGAAAGCTAAAGCTTATCCGTTTCTCAGGGTTGGTCTGGGTGAAGACGGTGGGAATGAACTAGGCTGTTCACCCAGGAGACGCTGCCTTAGATTCTAACACAGGGGTATTTCCCTCGGAGGCCAGTCTGCAAAGGGTTAACTGCCGCCCAGACTTCTGTAGGAAGGAGAGAGCCTAATACGGAGGCAGGCTGCTTGGGACTGCACTTGATCCTGACTGCTTGAGGAATGGCACTATTACCCCTGCTTCAGAAAGCAGGGGTCTCGGCTGCTGTCTTTCCTGTATATCCCATTCTAATTTGGTGTTATGTCTGTTGACTAGGTAAAAGAAGTCAAGGTACCTTTTATTTTATTTTATTTTAAAGACAAAGATCTCTGCCCCCAGTTAAAATAAAAACACTACAAAATTACACTGGACATACTGAGGGAAAGTGTGGCTTCCAGTAGGCAATGGGGTTCATTTATCAACAGACTTTGAAGGAAATGATATTATCAATCTTTTTCCCCATGCTTAGGACAATTTGCTTTTCAGTTTTGGAGACAGGGTTTCTCGCTAAAGTCCAGGCTGTGCTGGAATGTGCAGTCCCCCTGCCTCGGCCTCCTGGGGGCTGTCATTACAGGCTCGCACCCCAATGCCTAGCTTGCTAGGTATATTTTTCAGTTACTCATAATTACTATTACTTGAGTGTTCACATAGGGAAAAAATCATGGCACCATCTCTCTCTTTCTCTCTCTCTCTATATATATATATTATATATACACTGTAACCATCATTTCCTTTCACTTGCAGGGATGGTGGGTAACATAGGAAATAACTAGCTTTGAGGGTCCCCGTGAGCTGCTGAATCAAGATACAGTCAATCATCAACATTAACAAAGACATTTTTTTAAAGCATCGTTCTAGGCACTGGCGTTCCAAAGAGAAACGAGCGAGGTACATGTACAAATCACACCGTTTAGTCTCTGTTGCAGAAAGCTGTGGCACTGCTCTGGGGTGAAATGTCATACTACATGGGATGAGTCAACCATGCAAAGCCAAAGCAACAGCAGAAACAAAAGAACAAAGCAAGTAAAGGCTCTTACTGTGCGCCAAGCTCGTCAGAGTTTTCACCGGGGCAGTATTTGCGAGGACGGCCTCGTTGAATATGGCGGCCACGTATAAACTCTTCATCATCAACTGTCCAAAAGGACCCAAACTCATCCTCTACTCTGATAAAGCACTTATGCAGTGAGAGGTTGGTGCGAATGGCACCCTGGGATAGGAGCAGCAGCAAAGGAGATGGAGTGGCAACAAAAGGAGACGGGGTTGGGGGCAGAACAGACATCCAATACAGGGAACAGGAAAAAGAAAATAAAATGCAATAAGCATAAGCAAATGGCTTGTGAGGGTTAATATGCATCGCCGCCTAAAAGCTACTAGCATGTGATGTAACAGAGACCAGCAAGCAGGGGCAGGGGGACTGGTGGGTATAACGAGACAGGAGGGATGAAATGCTCTTTCGTTTCCCTTAACTGAGACAACACGAAAACCAGTTCTTTGGTCTGACGCCGCCTAGCAGCCTCTACGGTACACTTGGTAGCACAATCCGAGCTGGGCTAAGAAGTTCAAACATGGCGGACGTACCCACTGATCTTTTGTGGCCTCCGTTTTTGGAACTCTACTTCATCCACTGTCCATACTGCCCCTTTAACGTTCTCTACTCGCACAAAACACTTGTGAAGACTAAGATTATGACGCACTGCATTCTGCAGCAAGTATAAAAGAGAGAACATTGACATTTTTTCTATAAGAAAACACTCCAAAAAAAAACATAGTACATTCAGCTCCCCCCATCTGTAAGACCATCCCCCAGAGCTGTAGCCACTCCCCCACCCCCCACGTGGAGGACCTTCTTTGAGTGTCTTTTCTGAGAAAAACACCAAATTGTGAATTAATGGTACTCTGGCATTGAAGCCTAATCTCTGGTACTATGTAACCAGAAGACAAACTGGTAAATATGCACGCAAGCCCCAAGCAGGTCCCTCCACATAAATCTAAAATACTGTTAAAACAATGTCGAAACCAGGAGCTGTATACAGTATGAAAGCTGTTCTTTACAGCCCCATCTCCATGGGATTCATAAAAAGGTATTTATTTTTAAATCATGAAAGGTGAACACTTTTAAATCCACAGCAATATCTGCCTTAGAAACAGTGCATAGGCTTTATTAAGGGGAGTTCTAAATAAGGTTTTACCACCGAGAGTTCCAAGGCGTATAGCCAAGATGATTAGGGGGGCAGCCTCAGCACCAAGGGGCCAGTCTCCACCATCAAGCTAAGCCTTACCTTCCAGAGTGTTTATGAACATGGGTAATCACTCAGAAGAACAATTTTAAGTAATTGAGAAAATGCCAAGAACACACCAGTAGGACTCTCAATGGCAAAACGATTATGTTCTTGCAGTTGGTTTCTATGTTTAGAAGTCATTGTTGGCCATTGCTAAGTGGGATCCTTCACAGCTAACAAAAGGGATGTTCTTAATTCTAGTGTGAAGGGCTTTAAAAGTCTCCAGGAAAATCCACAACCCTGACTGGATAACCAAACTGGATACACTTCAGTCCTGCCTGGCTGACTCGATGATGCACTCGAGACTGTGACAATGGATTCCATCAGTTTTCTCATATAGAGTGAGTGGTTCAGTGGGGGCAGAGGAAGTTGACACATCTATTGAGCCTTTGGCACCTGATATAGATGCCCGTTGAGACAGGCTACACTCTTCTCCGACAGCAATTTGCTCTCTTGGTGGCAAATCTTGAAACTCTGAAAGGTCTTTGAGATTTCTGGACAACGACAGTTGGTGACTAAGAGGATTCAGGTTACCTAAAAGTTATTCTTCTCTGTGATAACAGTGCTGAGAACAACGGGACAAATTTTATTACATATGTGAAGATGTGTGCACCAGTGGGATCCCCAGAATGAGCACACAGGCGGCCTTTGAGTGCAGCTGGACAGAGATTCGTGATACCAGCATGACTATTCAAAGAATATCCTTGATTGAAAAACTTCTGGATGAGTTGCTTAAGAACAAAGCTCGGTGCATATAAATGCAACCTAGCTTTTAGGGAAATAATTTCTTCTTTCCATTTCAAGGAGAATTATCTCCTCCAACAGCAAGGAGGAGACAGAAGTAAATAAAGCCAGTTCCCTTTCAAAACCAAGAGAGCACATGGACACACATGCGAGAGGTAGCTGGGGAACAGGGCAGCACCAACCACTGTTCAAAATTTTGCCAAAGTATCAAAATGCACAAAAACTGAAAGACCCCAGAGGCCATTTCTGATAAAAGAATGACTGTATGATTTTGAGGGCTAGATATTAAAACAGAAAGAAACCAAAAAATCAAGAGTATTGTTTTTGTTTTTAAGAAAAAGAAAAGATGAATGACATTATTTCATTTTGTCTTTCAGATCATCGTCCCAGTAAGTACACAGAGCGAAAATTCTCTACATTGATGAGTCAATGGGTACATCTATGAGATGTCTGTATTAGCGAAATTTTTGCCTTTACTTTGCAAAGCTGAAAATGGGAGATGGAAGTTAAAATTCATATTCACAACAGCAATTATTTTTAAATGTGATCATTTGGTATTTATAAAAAAGCAATTTGAAGGAAATGCCTACTTCACGCTTCTACTTCTTAAATTTTTAAAAGATTTGTAGCTAAAGAGTCTTTGTATTTTATCTCCTGAGGCAGGCTGGGAAAGAGGCTAAGATCTACAACACAGTTTCCCGTCAGCTCCCATGTGGCTACTGAATTAATCCTGGGCCTATACTCATTTTCTTATAGAATGAGAGAAAACCAAAGCAGGTTTCCTCCGATTAAATTAAGGAAGTTGTTTCCTGTAATAGCAGCACCTGTTGAAATTACGGATAAGGACAAAGCCTAAATACTAGGTGGTACTAAAAAGATCTTCTTGGCAGAGCGCAAGAAATTAAAGGTAGGAAACTGAAAAAAGTTGTGACAGCTGTTTATGTAAGCCAGCCTGGCCTTGTACTCGCAACCTTCCTACTTCTCAAATGCTGGGATTGCTGGCATGCACCACCATGCCTACCCAGGAAGGCTCAATGGAATTAGGACCAGTGAAACCTAAAAGGGACTCCTAGCACTTTAGGGGGTTACTTAGCAGAGTTATGGAATTTGACCTGTTCTGCGGCAAATGGTGTCATATCACATAGTGGGGAAATCACCTTTCTTCCTAGGGGTAACCCTGAGCCCCTGAATGGGAATGGGAAACCGTGCATTCTTCAGAAACCACCCTTCTTACTGTGAGTACATGGATTACACAGCTTCCTCTACTGTGCGGTTGGTGAGTTAGGATCTAACCACTGAAGGATTGATTCAATTTGGTCGTGTCTCTAGGTTCCTAAGTGCACCCCTGTAAATGACTCTCTGTTACCCACTAATGAATGACATGTGGTTTGTGCAAACAATAAGGCCAACCTCAGAGCTAAGGGTCACAATGTCATCTCTTTTCGCTACAGAGAACTCTCCAGCCGGTCTATCCTCAACTCTTTTGGAGGGGGTTGGGGCAGAGTGCCTCTTCCATTTGAAAATTTCAACACAACAAAAACCCTTCTCCCAGGCACATCCCCAGTGCAAAGAGAATATTCTCGTCACCTGGTAACCGAATTTTCTCCACTAGAACCTCTGTCCTATAAAGATCAAATGCAAGACTGCAAAACCTACCTTCCACGTGGCTGCATTGCGTCGGAAGTAAGCAAACATTCGTGTGAACCAGTTATAGATTTCATTTAGTGTTAGCTGCTTTTCTGGAGATTCGAGAATGGCCTGCAAAGCAAAAGGGATCCAGAGAAGGTAATTTATGATCCAGCTGGCAGAAGCATGTGACTGTTCATGAAAATGCAAAACCAAACAAAGCAAAAAAGACAAACAAACTAGTAACTAGAATTTGGAGCAAACTCCTCAGACAGCCTTCACAAAATGATCGAAGATTAATGGTTGTATTTAAACAGTTCAATAGCAAAACTCGAAATAAAATTATCTAATCGTTTGGAGTTTTTATTTCTGTTTCCGTACAGAAATATTAATTTATTAGTCATTCATAAAGCAGAATCAAAGAGAAATGCAAAACATTTCACTAGCTGATTAAAGCTCAGTAATTATTTAGAGCTCAGATTAATTCTAGGGATCAGAGATTACTGTAGCTTTGTGATAATTGACTTGCCATCTTTAAACAGCCTCATTCTCACTGTTGTGTGAAATGAATTCCCTAATAATCACATCGTATTGTAATACTTAATCAAAAGCAATTATGTTATATATTGCAGTTTTAAAAAACCTTATAGAAAAGGTTTTAGCATGCTTGCATACTAAATGGTTTTAAATCTTCTTCATCAATATCATATACCCACGTTCACCTTTTGGATAGCATTTCATGAACTGTGTTATTTACTTACCTGCCTAATTAAAGATGCATATGTAAATGGTGGTCTAACTTCTGCGTTCTTATAAAATTCTTGGTTCTGCGCAATATCTGCTAAATATAAGAATCATTGTCCTATTAATGATCACTTTTTAACAAAAGGCTCATCAACACGACCTGCAGATTCCCCATGCGGCCCCGGGCAAAGACAGAGTAGCTACCTGAAGAAATGGGCACGTTGTATTTGTCTGAGTACCGCCTGCGGATCGGTCCCACCGTGTGCATGCTGGTGGTGGTGATGACAGAGGGGCCTTGGGTGACAGGAGTTAGCGGGGCGGTTGGGGTCGTTGGAGTATGAGGTAAGCTCTGTGGAGAAGCCTCTGAGGCGGACTTGGAGAGGGTGACACTTGATACCAGATTCAGCTGTAAGGAGAACAATGCTGGTTAGAAGGACTCGAGAAAAGCCAAACCAAATCAAACAACAACAGAAACCCAAGCAACCAAGAAAACCTCTCGTCCCGTAGGAAAGATAGGCGGACACCTGGCAAGGGTTGCCTCGTGAAATTGGTATGTTGCCACAGGGATTCACTTCTAATTAAAGGTATTCTCCTTTGCATGCCAGCGAGGCTGAGGACTGAAGGAACACTGGCTGGCATACAGTGGTATAAACCTGGCCTGTCCTGGGCAACTCTCGGCAGTGTACCACCAAATCTTGAAAGCTGGGCCGCTGCCTGAGATTCCCCCCGCCCCTTAAAACTGCAACAGATTTCCTAAGTGGCCACTTAGGGCTCTGAGTCACTAGAGACCTGCAAGAAGTTAGGAGACTTGAGTCCACCACGAAACTGAATAGACCGGGGCAGGGAGGGGGAGTTGTTGCATGATGGAACGGTGGCTCCCACTCAACAGTGGTACTTACTCAGGAGGTCCACATCTATTCCTATGAAGTTGTAACATTTGGTTGCTTTGTAAAGTTTTAAACAGGCCAACTATGGAAGCGAATGTTATCTGAAGCATTGTAGAGCAGCATGCCTGAGCATCTTCTTTCCTTCTATTCTACTACGTATTTTCTTACAGTTCTTACACTAATGGGAAGGATGTTTGGACAGGAACTCCCCTGAGTCTGACAATGCAGAAGAACCTAGTGTTTCCCATCATGTTTATGCATGTATCAAATACTCAGAGAACCTCTCCCAAATTCAAGAAACTTCTACAGAGTACACATTTACTTGGCCATAGTTTATCACACCCCATTTCAAAGCAGTCACCATAATGTCTGTTTTGTCATTGTCAGATTCAACATTAAGTACAAGTATTATTTATGGAGGGTGTTAAAAGTGAGTCCTTTGCTCCAGTGTGTTGGTAAGATTCAATCTTAATTCACCCACTAGGAATGAGAGAGACCACAAAATGTGTGTGAATGAAAGATTCACACACTAGACATCAAAGAGACCCTGTGCACTAAGTTCCAAGGGAAGGGAAAGGAAAGATCGGATGTCATAAAAGGAATACTAACAGAAAAACCCAAATTTAGTGCTCTGAGCTAAATAGTGGACTGGAAGGTTTCAGCTCGGCTTTCCCATGTTCAGTGTGAAATACTGACTCAGCACACCACAAGCCCCTAGTGCCCAAGCACAGCAAGCTGGGGAGATGGCATACCCTTTCTGACCTTCAGCAAGCAGGGGTAATGCTGGAAAGCTAACCGGGACACACATTTGCTAAGCAAGTGCTAATAGTTCAGAGTAGAGGCCAGGGACAGGGCAGAGCAAGATGCCAATGGAGAAGAGCAAAGGCCGACCTCTTCCTCCCCTCGGGCCTTAGATCCCAAATACCTAACTTTGATCATTCAGCTGCTGTACAGCCTAAGCACGAGGAGGTTTTGGAAAGCCACAGGTATCATTTACAAAAATACACGCTCTAAGATGCCTTTCCCGAGAGGCTTCACTTCATTTGCAGGGCTCTATAAATTGCTCACGGTTTATGGAGAATGAAAGAGAAGCTTGTCCATACCCTTACCCAGACCCAAAGTCAAACCACATCCTTGTACGGCACTATAGCTCTGTACCATCTACTTATGTCCAGTGCATGGCTAACCTCAACATGACAGCCACCCCTACTTTTCTGTTATGCTTCCTTTTGGAAGAACTTCCACGAACAGCTTTTATCCTTGCTTACAAATGACAATAAATATTACCAAGAACTTCTAAAGGCCTGGAAGCAGGACTAAACCACAGAACCTCTGTCCTTGAAGTGCTTAATGCTGAAAGAGGACACAAAAAAACCAGACAGCAACTCTGGGGCCTCACCCTATTTCTTGACTTCTCCTTTCAGCCTAAAAACATTAATTAGCCCATGCACCCCGGCTTTCTCAAAAGACAATGAAAATGATAAACGCGAGAGTCCACTTGCTCCCTTCCAGTTTATGAGGAAGTTCAGCAAATCCTAAGGAACCATTCAGCAGGTGCAAGGCCATCTTTCTGAATGGCCAGATCTGGGATGAACTGATGAACCCACACTGAGAGACATGCCATCCGACGGGCACAAATTTGACTCTTGCAGCTTGTATAAGGGGCTTAAAACTTGGACCAGTTCTGCTAGAGACAGCAACAGTGAGAAAACATCCCTCCAGAGGGTGATGCATGCTGCATTTTCTGGATGCTTTCAAATGTAGGTAGAAACTGGAAATCAGCCCGAAGAGAGGGGTTTACCAGGCTTGACAGACGACACCGTGATTCACACCCACTGCTGGGCTGTCTCTAATAAGCCACCGAGGAAGCAGCCAATCTCAGCTAATTACCAGATAAAAATGTATTGTAAGGACTCGAATTAGAAGATGCGGATGGAGGTGATCTAATGATTAAATGGTGCATTCGACTGACCCCACCATCAGTGTGCAGTGGTGTACAATGTCGCTGGAATATTTTGTAGAAACAGTATTTTTATTTCAGGGAGGGGAGACAGTACTATTTGTAATGATGGTTATGAGGTAAACTAATTAAACGACAGTTCCTGGAGGAAAAGGGTGTCTGCGAGCAGCTGCGGCCATTCCAAACCCAAGTGCCAAGTCTCAATGGAAGGGCTTCAGTCAAGTGGAAAATTTCTGCCTGACCTCTGCCCTTGCTATTAATTTGCAGAAAAACTAATGACACATATACATATTCCCACAAAATTGTTCTAATTGCTAATTTACCAAAGGAGCCTGGATTCTAAATTAAACATGACTGGAGCCTGTGAGGGAAGAACAAAAAAAGCTGGGAACTCCACACAGAGGAAGCTCCACGATGCAAGACCATCAGAAGAGCGGCCCGGCAAGTTAATGAGGACCCAACCCTGGCAGCTACTGTGCAAGTTTCTCAACTTTGAAACTTCTGCCTAGTGATCACGTGTGTGTCTCTCGAGGAGAAGCCATCTTTCTGAGGAAAGGGGACAGGGTACCAGGAAGGATTCAAAATACACTGTGTTCACATAAAGCCTGCTCTTACAATGAAGGACTCTACCAAACATGTTGAAAACAAAATAATAATGAGCTACCTCAGGCTTAGAAGAACAAATTGGAGCACAGGGTAGGGAGGAGGTGGGGGTGGTTCACTCAGGAAAAAGCTTGCCCAAGGATGTAGACCCGAGGTCACCTCCCCAGCACCCACAGGTGTGACCGTCCATGCCTATAATGCCATCCCTGGGAAGACAAAGACAGGAGGAACTCCAGTGCTTGTTGGGAAGACAGCCGGGCTGAATCAGTGTTCTGAACAAGTTGGAGAAATGAGTGAGAAAGACATGCATCTTCATTGTAAATTATTAAATCTTTAGACAATCACCAAGGAGGATTGTTCCATGTTTCTAAGTGTAGGTAAGGGTTTAAAAGAGATTTTTGATTTTCTTTTCCAGGGCATGGAGCAGGAAGGGATTGGACTGGGAGGGTTTCTTTCCCCGATGGAAAGCCCATTTTTCTCATTGTGTTCATTTTCTATTTAAGAAGAGGTTGCTATGTTTAGAAAAGCTAGTAACGCAGATATTTTTCTCCATGGCAAGTTGCCACCGCAGGGATGATTTCAGCAAAGATAATCTCTTTCAAACTCTGGCCAGCAGCTCAATTCTTATGTCACTTAAAGTTGCTGTAGGCTCTTAGCTTTTAAATAAAAATACAAACAACTGTGCTCTCAAGCCCTATCTTTTACCTCAGTTTGGCTGCTGAAAGACTTTCCTGGAAGTTTCTACCGTTGAAAATTTCACAATTATCAGCTAGCTGATATTGTACTTTTGTCCTTTCTAAAAACAAAAATCAATCTTTAGTTTTTCCACAGCACACTACCCTCCAGTGTAAGGGTGATGAGTCACTCGCATCTTACAAAATAAAAAATAAGCAAACCGCTGACGCAAACCCCAGACAGAAGCAGACTTGTTAGGGAATATTCCCACAAGAACCTGGTTTTTGTTTTTGTTTGTGCTCTTGCTTCTCATGAAAACAGATTCTGAGAAGAAAAGAAAAACTTGAAACCAAAACACCAAGAGAACAGCAGTGCACAGGAGGGACTTCGGGCTCGCCCAACTGGTTTCTCTACTGTTTGGCTGGATGGGCCCCCGAGAGCCTCAGGTCCTGCCCTCACTGGCAATGTTCTGAGACTGGAGGCTGCCTTTGTAGGCATGAATCACCAAGTTCAGATTCCATGGATAGAGGGCAAGGAAGTGGGCAGCAGGGGGAAGACCTCTGGGGAGGACTCTGCACTCTGATGGGAGCCTGGCTTATTCTAGAGACTCAGAGGGTGGCACTCCTGGCAGGGATATGAACAACAAACCTGAGCTGAGGTGACAAGGGGGACTTAACAAAAAGCAATCTATAAAACAGCTTTTGTGTGCTGTATTTGAGAGTCCCTCTTTATGATAGACCAGCATTGCTGCTCCAAGGCCCACACATGGTCACCTAGCCCTTGAAGTTCACAGGCTCTTTTTTTTTTTCCAAGAGGACAGAGGGGCCACTCTGTTTTCATAGGAGCTAAAAACTATTTCAAACCAGTCCTAACTGCTATACTTAGAGTCAAAGAAAATGTGCAAAAAGGAAAGCCCCAAGCTGTACTTCATTCCAAAAGCTTCTTACAAATTTTTCATAAAGCAGGCTCCCCTACCTGTGCTGTAAGTACTTGCCCACCAAATCTCAAAGAATGCAGTTTCTCTGGGCCTGGGGAGTAGTTCTCATGAGTGCAGGAATCCCTAAAGCAAAGATGCTTCCCCTCCCCATTATGAAGAGAGGTCTACACTGCACACTCCCAACTCCAGCGTAGCAAAATGGCATTGTAAGAAGTCACCGACAACTTAATAAAGTCCTAACACAGACATGTTTCCTTCTGTTGTCCTTCTGTGTTGAGTTACATCTCAGCCAATTCTGCATGGAGTTAAGTATAGACCCGACATTGTGTGGCTCACTCTGGGAATGGAACTGGGTTTGGAACAAGGAACAGCAAACTATTTTCTCCTTTTTTTGGTGTTGCTTCTCTTTCCGTGGGAAACAAAAGAACTTTTAAGTCTTAAACTACAACAAATTTGGCTATTGTAAACCATATGTCAACAACAGCCTTTTCTCTCTTGGTACCTAACTGCTAGAACTTGCTAGATTCTGGCTAGGCCATTTCCATGCCAGGCCTGGCTCGAAGGAAAGTGGAATTCTAAGGTTGGTGATTCCTACCTTTCCTCCATTCAGACCCCCATGGTCCATGTTCCTCTCCCAGCTGCCATCCTCAGACACTCAGATCTGTGGATTCATTGCTCACCAGGGGCAAGAGCCGAGATGCTGACCTCTTTCATTCTATTCAGCTTTTAGGTTTCAAAACGACACATCATTTTCTTAGGTCATTTTTCCTAGTCGCATACAGCATTCTCTATGCAACAAATAATCTATGTGTGTATGTGTATACATATGTGTGGATATATTAATGCAACGATTTAGTAGCTTGTTCACAAGACTCCAAACACCTCCGAGGCAAGTACGGGCCTTTCCCATTTGACCATATTCAGTATGTTACTATAGTCAAGTAACTAACCCTTGATGAATGGCTGGACTTCTAAATTCAGGAATTCCAATTCTGAGAAAAGAAATGTGATGACCATCGGAAGACATGCTACCCAGGGAGTCAGCAGGACATAAGACCAGGGATATATTGTTCCCACAGGCCATATGCTTGCAGTCCATTGTGGGTGGACCTCAGAGCCTTGCCTATACCCTTGGGCACTAATCTGGAAATGTGCACACCCTGTCACTATCCAAACCTAAAGATGCACCCCATGCTGAGATCCAGAAAATGCATCTCTGAGTTGATGCAAGAACCCCCTGAAAATGCGTTGGCAGCTCTGGAATGGGAGGAACTGGGGACATGGTAGACCACTGGATACAAAAGACACTTACCACCCAACTGGCATTTAGCGAAGGGCAACATTTACAGCTACGCATTCTATCACTTAGTGACTAAGACTTTTAAAATAAACTAAGTTCCTTTTAAACAGAAATGGAAAAAGAAACAACTTCATAAACTCACTGGCAAGGCTGTGACGTGGAAGTCCCCATCTATGGTTAGATATGAAACTCAGTGACTTCTTATTTCAAACCACAGATTCGAAAATGATACTCGTTCAAATGCTCACCAGCCATTCTATTATTTAGGGTGGAATAAATTAATTACAGGCCATAGGGAATAGTCTGAATGTTAGGATCAGTCACCAGATAGCTCTAAGTCCCTAAAGTTGAAAGCAACAAGGGGTCTGAAATATGCATGGGCCTTTTCTTTCTTTCTTTCTTTCTTTCTTTCTTTCTTT
>LOJH01000215.1:28170-43188 GCA_001685095.1 Ellobius talpinus | reverse complement strand
CTTTCTTTCTTTCTTTCTTTCTTTCTTTTCTTTCTTTCTTCTTTCTTTCTTTCTGGCAAGGAAGTGAAAATTTATGCAAAACATTACACGTCTATCTTTTATAATTAATTTTCCAATGCCTCACCTATACATATTTTAATAATTCCTGATTTATAAGATGGTATCTATAATAAAATTTTCTATTTTCCAATAAATGAAAAGGAGGCAGGTTCACTCCGACAACAGAGTGTCACACAATATCTACGTGTCAGGCACCAATTTTTACTTCTTACATGTAAGTTAAAGGATAAGGAATTTATAATGCTGCCTGTGAGGGGAACCACTTTTCATACACAAATGTGATTTTTCTTCCAAAGGGTAATATAACAGTACATTTACATAAACTAATCCAAACAATCTATGTATTTGACAATGGCAAACCTCACACAGACGGGCTATTGTTGATTTACGTCTTGGAGTTCTTTATACTGGCTTGTAGCACCGCTCTAGCTGTCAAAGGTTTGACTTGGACGCTAAATAAATGGTTATAGAAGTGCTGTGCAGCAGTATTGGACTTCTCTGCAAAAGAAAACCTGCTGTGTATGAATTCAAAAGCTATTAATTTTTCAGTCAAAAATATTCGTGCCTATTTCTTTTAATAAAGAAATACTGTGCTGAGCTACTAAGAGATAATGTTGACTAGTGGTAGAGAATTTTCAATAGAGCAGTTAAAAATAAATTTAGTAGGAGGTCCCCTTCAAAGTTATAATTTTCTAGAATGTAAAACATTTTTTTTCAATACTAATCAAGACAAACCTTCCTTCCCTGCTCATTCCCTCACCCCCAGCTGCTTCTCTCTTGTTTATTGGCTGCTTAGCACAGGTCCGCAGGGACACAGAGCATCAAGGGCCCTCTTGTGCCCATGTGGCTTATATATATGATGCTCATAGCTAGTCCCAGGCCCCATTACTCGCTGAGGACCCCAAGGGACTGTAGTTCCATCTCTTTATGTGGTTTCCTCCTCTGGCTTGACTCAAAACTGCATATTACCAGAGTGCTACACTCAATTATGACTCTATCAGGGCTGCTTGTACTCCATGGAGGAAGATGGAGACAACCTCATTCTCTCCTTGTTGCTACGTGTGAAGAATCGAAGTCTTCAATCAGGGGGAAGCACTTCACTAAAGCCACTGAGGACTTCCAGAGAGGTCATGTTTGCCGCTGGTCATGACATCATGTCAGGGCAGTACTAATTTGCTCAGCTGGGTTTGGGTTCTTCCCAGTGCTCATCGAAAAGAAGAGACAGGTGGGGACAGCTCCAAATGGTTTCCCCGGCCTTTCTCTTTTTGGTAACTTACCCATTCTTTCCTACAGCCATTTACTGTGAGATACATGGAAGTTAAGACTCTTTCTCAGTAAAAATGGATGCATGGAGTGTTTAATGATTTTATGTCCTGTATCTCAGTAATGTGTTCTGCTTCAGACATTAATTCTGTCTGCCAACTGCATCTTGGCAGGCTACCATATTCACTGGGTTAATAGTCTGACTCCTTTTTATTTCTATCACCATACATCATACATATAGGGGTGTATGTTTGCTTTATTTATAGAAAAAAAATCAGTCAAAACAGATAAACCAATACTTTGCCATTATGCTGCATCATTGCATGTTGATTAAAATTGCTGCTACTAACTATAGATTGTTAACGCTCAATTAATTTTCACACAGGACTCCCAGCAAAATCAAATAAAGTCAGCGTACCTTTAAATTTTACAAATCTTAAAAATCAGGAACCAAGGCATGGCCTCCATTTTGAATAATCAACTAAAGCTATGAGGAGACTTCCAGAAATTGTGAGTGATACCAGTGCTGATGAGATCAGTTCACGGTAAAGAACGAGGTTCAAGGCAGGACGTTTGTTCTAGGTATGGTGGGCCTACTAGATCTCAACTTAGAGGCCCAGTACGAGGAAATAAGACAAGCAAAGGAGACTTTTAAAAACTTAGGATGAATATTATGTCTGTCCCATCCTAGGTCCCTCCCTAATGCCTAGCATCCTACTTGTCTTCTCTATGAAAGGACAGAAAGAATTAGGGGAAGGAGGCTTTTGGCATTCACCCCGGCCCTCTGGAGCTAGTCTCCCAGTGCTTGAGGTCAGAGGTAGAGAAGGAATACCACTAGTTTGTGGTGCTATTTCCCCGGTGGGGACCAGTACTTACGGGCTGAGGGGCAGCTTTGGGTTCTGTAGACTTCACATGCAGGTGGGTCATCATGGCTTGCAGGCGCTCTTTGTCTTTTGCAAGCTAATGGGAAGAAAAGGCTTCGTTATGTCTTTGAATACAGATGTGTGGCTCTTTTGAATACCCCAAACTATTCATCTCCCAGCTAAGCACAGCACATGATAGAATCATTTTTATTGCTTCATCATTTGAAATCTATAGGACCCCTGCCAAAATCTAAGTAACCGGAGGTGTTGGTGTGAGATTTCCCAACACAAGGTGTATTAGACTTTAACTGGGACATTCTAGACCTGCTGGCACCAAGGAGTCCCAGGGAACATCGACAGCTCAAAGGCAAGCGTGAATCATGCCCATTAGCCAAGCTGATTCATGAGGAGGCCACGGGAAGACGAACAGCTACCTCACACTCATAAACTCTTCTGTTGTGGTTGTGGACAAACTCACGGACACCTGGATACACTTGTGGAAAGTTAGCCGAGTCTGTCTTACCAGGACTGGCAGGTGACAACAGATGGGAGGAACGGGGATACCAGGACTGACGGGTTCCCATGTTTAGTTGAACAATTATTTTCCCGTGTTCGGGTGTTCAATATCTGAGTCCCCACTAGATTTTTTTCTTAATAACCTCACTCTCTTCATTCCATGAAAAGTTATCTTCTGAAGTCACAGATGTTTCTAACTGGATGGACAGAGTGGAAAATCACTATTCATTACATGCTAGAACCATTATGCTGGCTTTGGACCATTTTGATATAGTGATAATGTTGCTAGATAACAAGGAAGTGGGTGCAGGGACATCTCATGATGACTTTTCGATAAGTAGTATGTAATATGTTCTCCAAAATAAAATAGAACAGAGGAAAGAGATGCCGCATGAAAGGACGACGTAGACATGAAGGAGGGCAATATTTTGCACAAGTGTGTGTATCTTCAAAAGCTTCACAGATAGTTTGTCCAAAACAACACCTTAGAGGCAGGTGGGGAATCTATTCATTTAATATCTCAGAGTTGACTTTAAATCTTAGGAAGCAGCGTTTTTTTAAGTCTAAAATTATGCCAAAATTAAAACCACTTCACATTTTTAACCAAGTTATTTCTAGTGGTGGGGAGACAGGAGGTAGGGGCTCAGGAGTCAGGGGAAGGCAGAGAAGGGGACCGGGTACAATGGCAGAGGAAAACATGTGCCTGTCTCTTCCCCACCGGCTGGCTCAGTCAACAGCCCTATCACATTTGAGTTTTTATTTCTTTTTATTCTCTTGTGGTTCAGGGAGGAATAAATTAGGAAGAAGAAGTAGGGGGGAAAAGCCTTACAGTGTTAGCGTTTATCTTTCAACAAACAGGAAATGAAAATGACACCATATTAGGGTCTACTTTATGTTACTCATCCTCTGTTCTTTGGTGCATTATTGAACTGCCAAACTAAGATTCTAGAAACACATAATGCCAAAGGAATTTGGGTTTTCAGAGTGGCTCAGACAAAACAATTAAAATGTTGGGAATAGCAGTTTTCTATGGTTATTCGCTTTTTTTTGCGTTAAGTGCCCTAAGGGCTTTTTGTTATTGGGTTTTTTTTCTTTTTGGTTTTGTTTTTTTATACTAAAACTACTCTGAGATGCCTTTTAATTTTTTAAGTTTGTTTTGAAAACTATCATGGGGCAGAAAGGAATTTAGCCACACATGTCACTCTTTCAAAAAACATGAAGTAAGCAAACTGCCTATGCTGAACAACACAAATGAAGGGGTGAGAGGTGGTATTTACTGAAGAGTCTGCTCAATATTAATTGTGACTTAATTGAGGGTCAACATCTCCGATGTAGCAATTACAAGGGATAAGTATGGTAAAAGGAAAAAACAAAAAGCTAAAGCCCCAGCACCAGGCGAGATCCTCTCCTTACCCACGGAGCCTGACCTTCCAACAGGCGAGAGCAAGGACACTGTGTGCACAGGACCACACCCACACTCTAAAGCTTACTACCACTGGGGACTGCCCCACAAACTCCGCAGTGCAATCAGCTTTTCCAGCATCACTTCATTACATAATGTGAGAACACAGACATCTTATGGTAGGGCATATATCCTTAGTATTCCCTATTCTCCTGAAATTCCACGAGAAGCCAAGAGAAGGGAGTAGAGAAACTGTTCAAAGCCAACTAGCAATCTGGCTGGTAAATTAAATATGTGTGTGTGTGTATGCATGTATGTATGGTGTGATGTCAAGAGGGAATTGTTCTTGAGAGCTTTCCCCAGTAGGTGACACACAGGCAGGACAATGGGTTTCACTGGCGGGTGCTCCTGAGCAGGGCTCATTGGAATTAGCTAGTCTGGACTAATGCTCTTAAAAGATGGCAGAATGGAAGTAGATAATGGACATGCTATCCTACTGTGCTGTGTTCAAATTCTGGCCTCTGAGCACATTCTATAATCCTTCCGAGCACTTCATTCTTGCTTCTAAATATGGACTGCTCATCTCTGACTTGTAGGGTCGTTCTGAACATGAGTTCTGTACAGAGCCAGCTCAGTGCAGAGACTAATGAATGCTTCATGGAGGTTAAAAATACCTGCTGCAATTTTTTTTTAGGAGAAATTAAATCAGTCTAGTCTACACTGGCTGGGTATATCTTTGGAATCAGGATCCACATAATGGGGTGTAATGAAGTCAGCTGTGAGTCTAGGTGTGGAGAGAAATAAGCCCCTTGTTTTACAGACTAGAACAGGACAGAAAGCAAGGGAGAATGGTGTCTAACTCTGATAGATTTCTCTCTGGGCCTGGCTGTATCTTGCCCTCACCGAAGGGCACCTGATTTTTCTCCACTGGATGATATAGGTCACCCCTCTTCTAGTCTCCATGCCTCAAACTGGGCTTTAGACAAGGTGTGGAAGCTCAGAACCTGCACACTGCTCCAACACCTCTCCTAAGGGGCAAAGACACTCCACTCAGGGTCTGCAAAGACAAAACCCAGGGAGATCCAGCACGGGCTTCTGTCAGCGAGAAGGGAGCAGAGTTTGGGGTTCCCTCACCATCTTCCTTCTACTGCCGTCAGGAGGACTGTTGTCAGGGTAAGCTGGCAGCTCCTGTCACTGCCACACAGTCCTCCACTGAAATGAGTGTCAACTTGTGAAAGTGCTGCTGTTCTCAAGGACAGATGAGGAGAAGGCAGGAGTCACTCCTCCCGCTTGGACAGAAATAAACATCACCATGGCTCGGGGTCCCCTTGACTTATATACTGCAATTGGGGAAACTGAGGCACACAGGATGAACACCTGTAAGGCCACAGCACCAAGACAGGACAGAAGTAAGGCTAGAATTCTGCTTTAGAATGCTCAGTCAGCTTTACCCAAAGGGACCGATCTTCACTCTCTGCTGGGACCTTCTACAAATGACAAAAATCTTCCCTCTACCACTCCTCGGCCTGCCTTATGACACCACCAACAAAGGGGTGGCATGGACAGAGGTAGCAAGCAACCCAGCCGAGGAACAGGAGGGACTGAGACCCCGAAGAGACCACCACTGAACTCTGAGGCTTTACGTAAGCCTGCTAAGCCACTTCTCAAGAGAGGAAACAGGAAGTCTGCGCTTTTGTAAGGACCACAATGGTACAAGTAAAAGCAATGGAGTCTGGGTGACTCTGCTCTTCCATGGACTTCAACAGTCACAATCTGACTTTCAGAGCACACTTTTTATGCATCGATGACTCAACAGGCAAACCTGACTTTGACAGAAAGTACCAGTTCCACTGCTCCCTCAACTGCACATGACCAAAGCAAAATGAAATGAGGGGGTCAGAATTCAAACCCACACACCCTAAATAGTCTCTGGAAGCAAGGGACACACTCAACCTCTCCTATACCAACCTGGTCAGCTGCCAAGCAGAAACCCTGTACCCAGCCCACAGGCATTCACATGCCTTCTGAATTCAGCACCGGGACAAACTGAGGAAGATCTCCTAGCTATCAGCTGCTGTGTTCAGCTAGTGGGTAACCCACAGCTCATTTCACCCCAACTCAAGAATTTCCCTGCTTGTACTGTGTTCCCTTGTCATCTTAACACTCCTCACATGTTGCTATTAAAGACTCTCTTGACATTTAAGGTAGACACATACTAATAGTCAGTCATAGTCTCGGAATCCTAATGCTTGCAGACTTAGACGGGATTTTAAATGATGAAAAAAAATCAGTGTCTTGGTTTTTCAAAGAAGAACGTGGAAGTGAGAAACCCAGACGTCCCCTCTCCCTTTCCCTGGCTCCAGCCTCAAAACCTCAGCCACAGGAGGTCAGAGTAATGTTGGGCCTTTGGTGTCCCTGACACTCTCTGAGCTTGCTCAGGAGAGACAAGAGGTTCTCCGAGGCTGCTGCTATGTATGAGATGTCCACATGAGTACGGCCACAGATGTGGTTAGCAAGGGCCAAAGGGGGACACATTACAGTTAATATATTTGCTGAAGTCTAGAGAGCTGGTGTGATTACAAATAGTCCCGCTAATGGTGGGGTAATCACATGCAAAGCCCATACTGTAATTAATTTGTGTCAGGATTAATGTCTCCCCCTGCTACTGAAACCTATGCATTTCTCTCTCTGCTGACACTTCTGCACAGCTTACAGTTTCCAGTGTGGAAAAGTTACCCCCACTTCCCACTGCTTCCAGAGTCCCTGGGCAGTGTGCCTGGGGAAGGCGCTCTAGGAGGCAGGCAAGAAATACAATGGTGACCAGGCTGGGGTGGGGCTCTTCCTACCATTCACCGCTAGCCTGAGACAGAGTAACTTGATGTTCTAAGCTAGTGGTCCTCAAGCTGTGGGCCACAACCCCTTTGCTGGGGTTAAAGGGCCCTTTCACAGGTGTTGCCTAAGACCATGGTGCATAACAGATACATATTACAATTAGTAACAATAGCAAAATTAGTCTTGTAGTAGCAATTAAAATAATTCTACAGTGGTGGTGACCACTACATGAGGAACTATATCAAAGGGTCGCGGCAATAGAAGGTTGAGAACCACTGCTCTAAGCAATTCAGTGTCCTGATCTGGTGGGCGGGAAATGAACACGGTACCTTTGACTCTTAGATGTCAATGATGACTAAAATCCCTACAGACAGAATATTCCCTACAAAAGACCATGGAGAAGTCTTAAAACAAGCAGGCCTAGTAGATACACCCCACAGACTGACTTCCAATCCTTCCATTAAAAATAGACGAGAATCAGGGCAAGTGGACAACAGTTCTTAATGGAGAGAGTTGATAAACCATGGGTGCAAAGCCTCAGGGAGAGTGACTTGTATATGAGAAAGCCAACAGCTAGCTATCCAAGAGATGCTCCAGACCCCTGTGAGCTATGTGCAAGCAGGACACAGAACAATGGATCATCCCTCCCACAGTAGTGGAATGATCAGCTTATCCTATCTTGGCCAGGTCTGACCCAGCTCTTATACTGCAAGTCCTAGGTCCTGGGAATTTCCTCAAACCTGGGGGGAGGGGGGGCAGGCTGGGATGGCCAGCCACTCTAATTGGTGTTGATCAGCTAGATTATTTTTGAAAAAGAACTGTATTTTTATGCTTCCAATCTCTTCTGTACAATCTGAGTACATTCTCAAGTGGCTGCTTTAACCTGGAACCTCGTTAACATCTCTGCCACTGTCCCCTGCACAGGAAATTCTAATGCTTACTACAGCATTAGAGGCATGCTAGACTTCCTTCCCTACTGCTATATTGCATGGTCCCCTTGCTCACTTCCATCCAGTGCTTCAGTACAGTTAGTAGATGGGAAGTAGTGACAGTGTGCATGGAACCTAACTACTGACACTCTCCTCTAGCCCAGTCTTTTAAACAGGGGCCGACTGACTCAGTTCAGTTGCCTCCTTTTCCTCCTGCCTGTTCTCTCTCTCTCTCTCTCTCTCTCTCTCTCTCTCTCTCTCTCTCTCNNTCTCTCTCTCTCTCTCTCTCTCTCTCTCTCTCTCTCTCTCTCCTCTCCCCCCCCTCTCTGTTGCGACTGAACCAAGGCTCAATGCATTTGAATCTAACACCCCACCAATTGAGTTAGACCCCCAGCCCTCGCCTGCTTTCACTATCAGGATTTGAGGGGCTGGAGGAAAGCTTTCCGGAAACACATCCCTATGGTACACAATAAAAACACACCATCCAAAGACATAAGAAGAGGATGAAAAGTGGATAATGTGGCAATGTCTTATGACAAAAATAGCCTGCACACTCAAGAAAATGACACCCATGCCATGCTTGTCTTCCTAAGAGAGGTCAATACTGTTGGGTGCCTTTTGTGCCCGTAATTTTAAGCAATTACCTCTCCCACATGGAGTTGTGTCCTGTGCACTGTCCATGTTTTGTGTGTGTGCTATCTCATCAACGGCTTAAAAGCTGAACAAACTGATATGCATGTCACCAGCTGGGTTTGCCCAATTGAAATAATATGAATGTCCACTCTCAGACCACACCTGATAGTCAGTGGGTGCCACACCTTCCCAGAGGTGTCCTGTGTTTCATGATTCTCCTGGCTGTGTCATGTGGAGTAAGCTAGCCTTACTTTTAACACATTACTAGTTCCTGCACCTGGGTCCCTAGGTCCTGGCATGGGCAGGGTGGTCAGAAGGCTATATATTTCATGACGTATGTAAGGCTATAACTTTTACCCCTGCAATCCCATCTTATCTTTCTATACATCATTCACAAAAAATTCATCCAAAGAGAACATTTAACAGATGGAATAATGAAGATGCACCTTCTGGCCTCAAAAAAAAAAAAAGCAAAAGCCCTTGACCCAAATGACTTCTGTGGCACATGCCTTCCTTGCTAGGGCATATCTGTGTCTGCTCATGTGACCTCCCAGGGTTCATAGCGCTTGGTTTCACTGGTAAGACATTCTAACTGGCTGTTGAGTAGTGAAACAAGGAGAGAGATGCTCAAATCTCAGAACATTCACTCCAAGATCTTTGACTTCCTCTCAATGACACCAATTCAAGGGTACACTTGGAATGGAACTGACCAACCTTTCCCTGCACTGTTAAGAAAACACTCACTATATACTCCAAGATACACACTTCCCTTGTTTTATAATCGATATGTTGGCAAAAATGTGGGCTTTGTGCACTCTTATATTTTAGCTACACAGAGACAGGCAAGCTCTCATGTACAATGCTGGGAAGAGAGTTTCAAAGGTTTTCCCATTGACTGGAGTGGAGACAGTACTAAGAAGGGCAACATCTCCAGGCATTATCTCTCATGGCTAACCACTGGTTCATTGCTTCAGGGAGCTGTGAGTGATGGAGCAGAGGCACAGAGATTTTCTGTTCTGGGTCCACTGCAGATCAAGGGTACCGCACAGGTACACAGAACAGCATCCAAGTGGCCTCCGCTAGCTTCAGTTCCTTCTGGACTTGACTCGCCTTCCTAGTCGTCTTGTAGTCTTTCTTATCCTCTAATTCAGATATAAGGAACCAAAACAAATGCACATGCACGTGCGGGCCCACATGAAGCGGGGGCAAATGAGTGGCCTCTACCTCTCCCAACACAAAGCCAGCAAGTTAGACTATGGAAGGCTATGGAAGACGTGTGAGTCTAACGCACCATCATTGGGGTGGGGGGCAGGAATTATTTAAATCTTAACCGTTTGAACACAACCTTGCTGTTGTGCTATAAATATTTCCTACATTTACACTTTAATAACTAGCAGTTTTATAATAAACTTTGAGTAGCTGAGACGATCAAGAATTCCCTGGACTGGGAAAGAAATGCCTTAATTGAAAAGAAGTAATTCTGAGAACCAGCACTATGCTGTCCATTTCTGGGGCAGGTGCTACCCAGGCTGTGGTTGAGAGTGGGAGATCGTGTGCACAGCGACTAGCGACAGAGAGGCTGTCTGAGTCCAAGTCTGCCTCCCCGAGTAGTCTTACATGGCCCCACTACCTCTGGTTCTATGGACATTACCATTTTGAGTTAAGTAAATTAAAGTGAACATTCCCAGAATGAGTGCCTCAAGAGATTGAGGCAGTCAGACTGCAGTGAGTTCAGGGCCAGCTTGGACTACAGAGTGAGCACTTGCCCCTTGAAGCAAAACAGAACATAATAATAATAATAACTTAAAAAAAGCAATACATTTACAACATAGGTATATGCAATGACAAAAACAAACAAAAACATGGAAATGCTGAACTTTAAAGAAACGGGAAGATACAAGGAATGTAACTTTAATCACATTGCTCAGTGTCCCCAAGGCTCCCAAAGTTGCTAGGCTTGCTATGTATACTCTCTTTCATCTAGCGCTCAGAGGAGCTCTGAATTCTCAGAGCAAGGGTTTGAACAGAAAAACTCAGCCTGGGGATGCAGCCCGGCGGCAGAACAACTTGACTAGCATCTGTAGAGCCCTGGGATCAACCCTCAGCGCCACAGAAACAAGACAGACAAGGAACTGTTCACATCTTTCGACTGGCTGTCTGACGGAGGAATGGCTAAGGGAACCATCCGGATTTAGCTGCTCCCTTCCTAGCACCAGACCCCTTTCTCAAGTGAAGCTCTGCATTGAAGAACTTGTGTCAACTGGCTAGCCAACGGCAGTCCCACTGGTTATCTATGAGGTGGTTTTGGTTGTTTGTTTTTATTTGAGACAAAGAGCATTACTATGCAGCCCTGGCTGGCCTGGAACTCTGGCTGGCCTGGAACTCCCTAAGTTGACCAGGCTGGCTTTGAATTCCTGAAGATTCAGCTGCCTCTGCCTTCTGAGTGTTCCATCATGCCCAGCTCACCTGTGGCTTTGCAGGATGTATTTATTTTCTTTATAATTATGTATAAGTGTGAATGGTATATAAGTTTATGTGAACCAAGTGTGCAGGTGCCTGGAGAAGCTAGAAGAGTGTCTCAGATCCCCTGCAACTGGAGTTATGGACAGTTATGAGCCATCACGTGGATACTGGGAATCCTGGTCCTTTGCAAGAGCCATTAAGAGCTCTTAACTGCTGAGCCATTGTCTAGCCTTCCATTTATCATCTATTTTAGAGTCCAATTTTCCTTGTAGAATATAAGAGACAGGAGGGCAGCTTTACCCACTTCTAACCACTATCACCCTTTATAGAGCCTCTAGAACAGTCCCGTCCTTGCTCTGTAAGGAGATGAATAAATGAGCCAATATCCCGGAGGCGAAGGTGGGCAAGCACTTGCTTTACAAAGCTACTGGAATGGGGAGCTGACCGATGTGGGACTGGAGGTTTTACACGCTATGGCTACGGAGGCATATGGAGGGGAAGGCAGAACTCCAGACACCCGGGGAAACTAATAATATATAATGAAATTTCTCATCTCTCTGACCAGGGGTTGCTCAGCACACTTCTGTAACAGCCATGTAATAAATGTTCTCAGCTTTGTAGCCCATTGGGGCTCTGGTGCAGTTCTGTGGAGTACAATCACACAGTATCAGTAAGTGGACTTCGGTCTATCTGTGTCTCTGTATAACGTAATGTACAAACAATAACGCGTGAGTTTCATGCAACTTCCACCTCTCATGAAACATCTCTCTCTCTCTTCCCCCAACCTTTGTTAGACTATGTGGTCATGCCTGGTATCTACAGTTTTCTAACTCCTAACGAGCGCCACACATCAGTTATCAGCTCTTAAGCTGAGAAGAAGTGGGACCTGGAGAACCACCACGCCTCTTCTCCCTGACAGCAGCTTTCAAGCAGAACACTATGGCATCCCAGGTAGCCAGACAGCTTGGCTGACTTCCAAGCCAGATCATCCTTGCTTCCTATCATCCCCCGGAAACCCTGCCTTCAGTGGGATCAAGGTTGAAGGCTGAGATCTCAGAACATGTGAAACCTGCAAACCGTCCAGTATCCCTCTTATGCTTTTACAGTCCTAGGCCACACCCACCGAAAACCATCAGAGGAGCTGCCAGGAGATAACAACCTGACTGACCAATGGCTTGCTCTGCCCACTCTCCTGACCTCTGTGGTCTCAGACTGGGAAATAACTGATAAGGTAGATTCCTGGCTCCCTAGTAATTAACAGTGGCCCATGATCAACCATGCGGACAGACAGGAAGACCTACCTGGGTAAGCTGTGACCACTCCAATAACTTATTTATGCCCATCATAGGAATTGAATCTCATAGCAAATAAATCAATCTAGAGATATGCATCATTTTGAAAATACCACCAACAATAGATATATAGACATGCAGCCAGTAAGAGTTAAAGTTTCTGTTTGGTGGGATCCACTTTTGCCAGGTCTGAATTTTAAATAAATGTGGGGAGTGGGTTAAGCCTATTATCTACTTTTCTCTGTCTATGCTCAAGTTAAATATACCTCCGAAGACTGGTTTTATGGCATGCTCTAAGCATGTGCAAACATTGTACCATTTCCAGTAAGTTTATATTTGCTGTCTGTATGGGAAATATTAATGAGCCAAGAAAATAACTTGTGTAGAAAAAGTATTCTACCAAAATTGTACTTTGTCATATAAGATGATAACTAATTTTTTAGAAAAAAACCAATCTTTTCTATCCTGAAAAGTCACAACAAAAAGTTGAAGTGTGTTTGGGCTGATTTTTCTCTGCAACTATTTGACGCTGTAAATGACTTAACTCAGTAAAACTCCAAATGTAATTATCTTCTGTACTTAGCCTGGGGCTCTCCATATATCTCGGCATTGCTGCCTTGCATACAAAATAGGCTTTTCCATGGCTGGTACCAATATAATGTACAACATTGTTTTAATTTCCCCTCATCGGCTAACCTCTTGCCTACACTGAACCAGCCAGAGGAAGAAGCGTTCGTGAGTCATCAGCCACTCGAAAGCATTCTGGAACTCAGTTGCATAAATGGGGTTTGTAGGGTCAGGCTTTTGCAACTGTACATTTTAATAATCTCCATTTCTGACCCAATTTTTACTTTCAGAAACTAATTTTCGATTAATTACACCAAGAAGTAGATTACTGTTAAAATATGGAGGTACATCCACAAGTTCTACCCATACGTTGAACCCGCATTCAAAGTACGTGCCTGGCACCCTCAAAGGGGATTCTTCAGCAAAACTGCATGCATTAACTCTTTAGTCATAAAACACATTCAACATAGCTCAGAACATTTCCAAGTACCATACTGCAGATACAGTAAACATGAATATACCTTCTATGCATTATAAATCAATATATATATATATATGCGAGTATATACTTGAAATACAGTGAACTTAATTACTCTCAGTGAAGAGAGAGAGAGAAAGGGGACCGATGCCAAATAGGGACAGAATTCTTATATTGCTTCTACTGTGGTTTAGGAGCACACAGGTCTTTGTGTGTGCACTCACCCATCTCGATCGCACACACTCATCTTCTGTCCACTCACGCTTGTGTTCTCTGACTCTCACGCCCTCAACCAGTATCATTAGCAACTTCTGGGATGGACAACAACAACTGATTACCAGAAAGCGTGAAGAGACAAGAGATGACAGAGAAAAGCAAGAGAGAGGAGGAGACAGAGAGACAAAAGGAGATGAACAGGTTGAGAGAGAGGAAGGGAGGGAGGGTGGAAGGAAGAGAAGAAGAGAAGGAAGAGAAGGAAGGAGGAAGGAAAGGAGGGAGGGAGGAAAGGCTCAGGGGTGGGCAAGTGATCCTTGGCAGCACACACAATGAGTGCTGCATAGGATCTAGAAAGATTTGAACACCAGTCCCAAAGAGCACACTGAGGCTGAGCTTCCCCCAGATAATGATTAAAAACTAGAAGGCGATAATAAGGAAAAGCGGACAACAGGATGTGGAGTTTCCATTAGAGAATGAGCACATAGGAAGTCATTACAGAACGCTGCAGAGGTGTGGGAGCTGAGGAGTACTGAAATTATATTAGAAATAAACATGGCTTTACCTGTAGCTCTAACTGCTGTACAACCTGCATTTGTACTCTACATTGAGCTGTGCTTCTATCGTCCAGCGCATGCTCACTGTTGAGATGTCTGCAACAATACATAGAAAACCAGTAAGTGAAATGGAGAAACAAAAAGCAAAAATACACATTACTAGGATGCTTACGCACGAGCAGTGGGTTTAGTTGAGGGGAGACACGCGTGTAGGAGGTGATGGCTGGGCCTTGCTCACCTCTACCCCCTGTTCATACCATCATCATTCCACAGAAATGGACACATGGTTATCACCCCAGGGAGAAGCTGTGCCGGGCATCTAGAGGGAACCATTGACTCAAAAATTCGAAAACGGAGATTAAGTCAGGGCAGTGTTTCAAGATCATGTCAGTGGGTGGATCCGAGGCAAGACCTCCTGGGTGCTTCAGACTTTAGTATGGGTATGAACAGAACTGTTTGACTGCAAGAAAACTGGTTTTCCAGAACAGATGCTATGTCCTCACAATGAAAACGTGCCACATTCATATGAAAACGGGAAATGGTGAAGGGGCTTTTGAAAAGCAAGCTTAAACGCGGGAAACTGGAGCCTACGCACGCAGATTCGGTACCAGGAAAAG
Source organism: Ellobius talpinus (assembly GCA_001685095.1). Taxonomy (NCBI): domain Eukaryota; kingdom Metazoa; phylum Chordata; class Mammalia; order Rodentia; family Cricetidae; genus Ellobius; species Ellobius talpinus. The sequence goes on along the minus strand of LOJH01000215.1, from coordinate 28,503 downwards.
AGAGACACATAGCGACTTAGGGCAACACTGCCCTGTGCCTTGTCTGTCAATGGTTTTACTCTCCCCAGCTATGGATGATTCTAGTCCCATGCTGAGTGTGCCCGGCTTGTGGTCCTTTCGGTATTTATTAGACTTTCCAGCAGGGAAGAAGCTAATGCATCGAGATTTCAATCAGTTCTAACATATGCAGGGACTCTGGTAATCAGAGGGCTGAATCACTGCCTAACATTTCAAAAATCAAAATTCATGGACCTGTGTTACTCAATCCTTTTTCATTAGGGATGGAGAGGGGGAGAGAGAGAGAGAGAGAGAGAGAGAGAGAGAGAGAGAGAG
>LOJH01000215.1:9804-24804 GCA_001685095.1 Ellobius talpinus | reverse complement strand
AATACCGAACACAAAGTGATATTGACTTTCCTTCTTAAAGACTATAACTTGGCAAAATCTGTGATAGGCAGACTTCTACCTAAACACATTCGAAACCTGAGCATTTGTATATTATCTGAAGGGAATGTAAGTCCCCATAAAAATGAGAACAGAATTATATAGTCAAGACACATTCTGGATCAAAAACACATTTGGAAAGAATGTGACCCTGTTCACACATCTCCAAAGACCCGCCCTGGACATGATCCGTTGAAGTCTCTGGCACAATGTACCTCTTGTTTATCACCATGTGGGAGAAGCTCGGAAAGAGCAGACACTAAGAGATTTAAAAAAAATCCTTCCAAAAATAAAGCCAGGGAATGCAAAGCAACGAAGAGAAACTGGAGCGCTTCCTCTCCATGTGCGAGAGACACGGGCTATTTCAACAGCTGATTCCACCCTCAAAGTATACAGCGTACATAAAATAAACACAGGTCACAAAAATTAACAAATCATCATAACTGTCTCATACATCCTGGGCTGGCTGCGGAAAAACAAGATCATTCTGGATTTATATCTGTAAGTATGGGATTTCCTGGACAGCTAGTATCCACAAACAATCAAACACGGGAGGAACGTGGGGAAAAAAGGCAGCATTATTTCAAATTTGAGCTGAGAGCCGTGATTTGCAGAAGGCTGAACAGGAACTGAAGTTGAAACCTGATGCAAGCAAATTCTTCTGCAAGGCACTGATGGACACTGCTCTGTTGCTTTTGGCTCTGAGGCTGGCTTTTAGGTCACTGGGTTTTGAATGTGATGCCAAATGAGGATCTCACTAGTAGAGAAACTTGAGGACTGACAACTAATCTCTCAATTTACATAAAATAATAATAATTTTTTTAAAAAAATCTAATGATACTCCACTCAAGAGTTAGAGCTTTTATGAGACCTGTTGCCAATTATTAGTGTCTTGGAATGATCTCATCTCTCATCCTGGCTAAATTCCAGCACACAATTTCATTAACCCAGGTACCACAGGTGATAAAACTCATTTTTCCCTAAAGAGACAGCTAAAAAGTACCAGTTATACATTTATGAAGTACAGGCAATCAAAATTATGGATTTTCTAAAAGGTTTTTAACTACTTTTATTGAAAGGAAAATCGCTGTCTCAGACTTTTGTGACACTACTGCTAATAATAAATTTTACCATTTAGACATGGCCATAATATGGTAGACGGTGTCAATAAAAGTGGGGGACAGAGAGACGATCCTCGTCTCCTAAGTAAGGCCAGATAATTCCATGCCGGAAGTGATCACAGGAGACACCTAAGCTAACTAATGGTTCTTCAAACAGCCCATCTGTGGTCACATACATCTGTTCCACATTTGCAGCGAACAGCAGAACTACCTTCCCAGGTAGAAACGAGAAACACTTCAAATGCTTTCAAGGAAAGTAAATTTATATTTCATTTCTAAATAACAGTGAGTTCAAATATCATTTGCTTCCTTTTTGAGTAAAGTGGTGGCCTGAGCCTGTTTGGTAAATTTGTCTAAACTTTTCTATACAATATTCTACATATCACTAGAGGGCACTGTGGTCTTCAGGTCACTTTGACCTTTTCAAGTACTGGGGACGGTCTTGAACTCTTGAGCAAAATCAAAATGGTTTAAAAAGGAACCGTTTTTTTAAGGGGAAAACATTTTCCCCTTCTTGGGAACACCCATCTTTTATTCTTTTTAAAAACAACTCTAGAAAACGCACAGTAAGTAGAAAGTCATTGTTTGTAAAAATATGAAGCTCATTTCGCAACTTTCGAAGATTTCTCTCCTCAGATCTGATGGGGTAAAATACATGCCCATGATCTTGAAAGGCTGCACCAGCGAGGCGGGTGCTCCATCTGCACACAGCCACAAGAAAGAGCAGCTCTTCCCTCTGGGTGCCGACTGCATTGCCACTGTGCTTACTGGAGGCAATTTCATTGCCGAAAATTCAGGCGTGCAAGCCCCAGAGCCACAAATGGGTTTGAAACAATTTATGATATCCGGCCTCCCTAGACATGTATTAGCATATACCTGGTTTCTTTAGCATCACTTTGTTTTTCCAAAACCACAAACACAGTTGCTGGAATTTTGTGTGGAAGTGCTTAAGGGGCTGGAAGTTAACACCTTTGTGAGGCACATGGCCTCTCCGTGGCTGCAAAACAAAAGCCTCTTTGTCAGGGTTTCTTGAAATGTTTTCTTAACATGTTCCAAGTAGTTTTAGGCAGGGAACTAAAGTAAACAAGATGTTACCATGATAAAAACACTTGTGAAAACAGTACAGAATACACTTCGTTTCTTTCACATACAAGTCTTCGAAGGTTTAAAAAGTAAAATACGCCGGGAAAAACAAAAACAAAGCATTTTTTCTTTAAGTAATTTACCAAAGAACTATCTTGTTCTGTTTGCAGCTCTCAACCTTCAGGAAGGGGTCAAAGTCCCATCTCTGGACAATCTCTTCAATGCTGCTCTCCTGTCTTACATTAGAAACCCACAGAAAACTTCTTTTGGCTTCCATAAATTAAATACATCTGACTAACTTGTTAAAGAAATTTTTGTTTTGTTTGCTTTTGTCTGTATGAAGCTTTTCTATATGAAAAAAATAACCAAAAAGGGCAGAAAATCTTTTCAAATGGGTACTATGTAAGTACACAAACAGAGGAAATCATATGGAAGACTAGAAAGGGGTTTGGGGGTGTCCCTCAGGGCCTAGCAGGGTTCTATCTCCAAAACAAGGCACGGGGTGGGTGGGGTTGAGGGCTTAAGGGAAAAAGAAATATTCGGTCCAAGCATTTCTGAAACTGCAGCCTGGTCTGAACCGACACTCAAACTAGAAAAATGGCGAGTGTGGTCATGACTAAGACCTAGGAAGGCTCTGGTGTGGACCTCTGCGAAGCATCATGGGAGCTGTTTGCTTGTTTTTGTCTTTATGGAGAAGAACCATTACTCCATGTCCCTGTGGTGAAGCCTAACCCTGACTGATCTGAGAAGAGAGACAAACTGGAATGGAAAGACGGTGAAGTCTAACAGCTTTCCCGTCTTGGAAGGCCATGGGCTTCTTTTCATTCCCTGTTGTGGGAGAATCAGAGCCATACCGCTGGGATGACATCAGAGCAAGCGCGAGCACGGGCTGGCATCAGCAAACCCTAACAATATTGGTCACATGACAACTCTGGATGGGGAGATTTAAGAAGGAGAGGAGACAGAGCCCAGGCAAGGTCTCTGGTGACTGGAGGGAAAGACAACAGCATGCTCCTGAGCAGTGCTTAGCTCTGAAATTAAAGGCCCCATGGCCATCCTCACCTTAGGGACAAACCCTGTGGCCAAGGTGTTATTAAGTCTCTGGTTTTCGTTTTCCATAGGCTCTACTACTTCCTCATCAAGAGGGGAAGAACACACCTCTGCCTTTGCCTGCGGGCCTCCTCCTCTCTCTATCAACAGGGAGACTTGACTGGCTAACTGGACTCATATCCTGAAGCACTTCTGCAAGCTACAGCAATTACACCTACGACCTGGGGTCACACACAGCTGGAAAACAGGAACTAGGCATCATGTTCCTTTCAGACACCAAACCTGAAAGGCTAGGTTGGAGAACCCCAGAGCCAGGAGCTTAAAGCCCGTGGGTGTTGGGGAAAATCACAGGCCCTCCCACACACGTTCCCCCAGCTACCCAGCCAACAGAATCCAGGAGGCACAAAGCACTGTTCAGCTGGAAATACAGGGTGGAGCCAAAAATGTGACCCCAGGTCAGAGGCCACATGCAGCTGGTATGAGGGGCGAAGTCATGCTTCTTTTCCTCACTTGGGCTCTCTGCCCGCTTTAGACTGACGGGGGCTAGGACTCAGATGGCCCACAAAGCCTAATGTATTGACTCTCCATAACGTCACACCACCCTCAGGATGGAACTGTAAGCATTTTTACATTATTTCACAGAACAGTCAGCAGGGCCTTCTCAAAATACAAGGTCGGGAAATTTCTATATATTTAAAATTATTGCTCCTAAAATATACCTAAGTAGATAAGATGTGTCCGTGTTTATAGAGAGCTCAGTAAGGGCTGGGTACTTTCTAAGATATGCCTTTGGAGTCTAACTCATAAGAGATCATTGTTTTTGTTATTGTTATTATTGTTGCTGTTGTTGTTTTGTTTTTTTGAGACAGGATTTCGCCGTGGCTTTGGAGCCTGTCCTGGAACTAGCTCTTGTAGACCAGGCTGGCATTGAACTCAGAGAGATCTGCCTGCCTCTGTTGCCCAAGTGCTAGAATTAAAGGCATGCGCCACCACCACCTGGCCAAGATATCATTGTTAACATACTGAGATACAACCTGTCCACACAAATGACTATTCTTAAAACTGCCCTTAAAACTTTCTTCACATCCACTACCTTAAGTAGAAAATAACTTATTAATTTTAAAAAAGTATAGTTTCAGTAGGGTGGTGGTATCACACACCTTTAATCCCAGCACTCAGGGAGGCAGAGGCAGGTGGATCTTTGTGAGTTCAAGGCTAGTCTTGTCTACAGAGTTAGTTCCAGGACAGCCAGAGATTGACAAAGAAACCCTTTCTCAGAAAAAAAAAAAAGGCATAGTTTCTCCCAGGTAGCACAGTGTGACCATGGCGGACAAGACTCTGAACCAGAGCTCACAGTAACTGGATGACCTGGGGGTCATCAAACTCTGCCTATTCATCGCCTTAACTGTGTATTCAAAATGGTACTATGACATTTTCCCAGGCAGCTGTGAGGGCTAAATGAATTAATATGTATTAATATGTATTATTATATATCTGAAACTATGCCTATTACATATTTAAGGTTGTTTAATTACACATTATTACAATGTGACTAGTGCCAATTTGTGTACAACATCAAAAATAACTGGTAAAAATGGAGGGGGCTTATGGACAAGCAGAGCCAAGGAGATTCTTCCAGAACCTTCCAATCCAGCAATCTGAAGATAAATGCTGGATAACTGTGTCAGAGTTCAAGGGAACCATGTGGCTTTCATTGGAACTGCAAGAAGAGCTTCCCTAGACCCAATGGATTTCTCTTTGGGGCTGAGCACAGACATGCTGCTCCAAGTCCCCCAGATGACTAACTTGTGTTCCAATTCATTAGGCAAGATCCTGAACTGAAAGATAAGGCTGAATCTCTAAGTACTAAAATCTTGCTGTAAAGGGAGGAAAAATGAGATCTTGAGTTGGGAATTCAGTAAAGCTGAGTTCGCAGTGGCTTCTTCCATGGAAAGACTCACTTCTGTTTTCTGGAAGCATGTCTCTCATCATGTGTATGAGTCCCTTTGCTCCGGAGGCAGGAATGTAATGGAGCTTGGCTCAAAACTAGTACAGAGGGCTTAATCTGAACCAATGGCAGTCTGCTCAAGGTTCTTTGCACTGTGGGACTGATAATTCCATGGCATACAAACCTGTGTTCTCCAGTTCCAATTAGAAAAGTCCAAAGGATGAAGACAACAGGGAAATACAGAGCTAATGGGGAGCCTCAGACTGCAGCACCCCCACAACCCCCGTCAGTCACTTGGATCCTGCCATGCCTGGCACCTGCAATGCTGTAGGAGTTCCCGTCTATACTGGCTCATTTTCACCCCTGCCTTTATTCCTTTCCTTATATCAACTCAAGTCAGGTTTGTACAACTTGCAAACAAAGCCTTCTGAAAAATACTAACACATAAGCAAACAGTAGAAAATAAGCAAGCAATATTGCAAGTTGATAGTGGGCACTCCAGTTCCGCTGAGCAAACAGAAACCAGGAGAATGTCATGCCATGTGCAAAACCACAACAAAGGCTGGAGAGATGGTTTCCAACTCAGAGTCAGGCTCCTAACATCCTGAGAAGTGAGCGGGCTTCTTGTTTGTAGGAGATAAATCTAGGCCTCCATTCAAATGATATTTGCTTTTTCTTTTTTCTTTAGAAGTGGTTTGAATTATTCACTCTTTCTAGATCCTGAGGCCTAGCCATATCTGAACTGCCAGCTCATAACACATGAACCTATGACTTGAAGATTATTAAGATATGAATACTCTGACTATTAATGAAATGTTTTAAATGGGTCAAACTGGGGAACTGGTAGTGCAGTTTTAGTCCCTAGAGTTGATACATGCCGCACGAGTGATGATAACAATTTTATAGTTCAAGATTTTATAACCATAAATCATGCTGACTGACGCTTGTCAGCCATTCTACAGAAGAATTAAATCAGCAAACTTATTTACTTAGCATTAGTGCAAACGAGAAAATCAGAATTTCCAAGTACGTTCTGCCCAGCTCTTTTTCTCTCATTGGATAAATATGATTAGGCAAACGATAGGGTGGTAACAAGACAGATTCCATGAAGGAGCTACACAGAAAATAAAGCCAGCGTCACTTATCTAAATGCTAATAATGTAATCAGGGATGACAGTGGCTGCTGTTCTTGATGCTGATACTCACTAGCTCTCTTGGACATGGCTTAAACATACACTGACCACAGAATACTCTTCAAGTGAAGGATACAATCTGAGAACTATATAAGTTCAAAGCCTTCTTTCTGTGCATTGAAATAATAATAAAATATTCATACAGAACTACCTGCCTGTAATACTGGAAGTATCTTTAGGGGTGGCTGCATCACAGTGTTTGTATCTGGTCCATAAATGATGCTCCCACCCCAGAGAAACCGTCAGGTGCCCTGATGTATAGAGGCTATACGTGAGGCAGACTAAATAATAGAAGGTGATACTATTGTGGTGGCTTAAATAAGAATGACCCCAGAGGCTCGTGTATTTGAGTGTTTGGTCCCCCGTTAGTAGAACTGTTTGAGAAAATATTGGGAGATGTGGCCATATTAGAGGAAGTATGTCACTGGGAATAGGATCCGGGGTTTCAAAAGGCCACACGAGGCCCAGGGTCTCTCTGCCTACTACCTCCAGATCGGGAAGTGAAGGTCTCAGCTCCAGCTCCAGCACCATGCCTGTCTGTTTTCTGCCATTATTATCCTGGATTAATCTTCTAAAACTGTAAGCAAGCCTCCCCCCATGAAATGCTTTCTTTTAAGAGGTGCCTTCGTCATGGTGTCTCTTCATAGCAATAGAACACTAAGACAACAATGGTATTCAGTACATTAGTCAAGGATTCAACGTACTGTACAGAAGTGATGCCAAGAACGCAGGGCAGCTGGGTCAGATTTATAACCCACTGGACAGCACAGGGGAGGGAAGGCAATTCTGAGCTGAGAGGCACAGACAGGCATGCACTGCCAATGGGGAAGATGAGCAGTCCATTTTGGCAGAGACTATCAACATCACTGCTCGAGATGAGACAGCCCGAGCTTACATCATATAATCACCCACTTCTCCTGGCAGGGAGATAAGAAACCAAGATGGCGGCACCGTCTCAGGATCCCATGCCAAAGAAGGGGCCCATCCACAGAACTGCAAAGGACCCGTCACTGAAATAACTGAAGGTTTCTCTCTACCCCAGGGTTAGTCTGGAAAACTGACTGCTACTGGTGCCTTCCATTTAAGTCTCCTTCCTCTGAGGAGACAACCCTCCAGGGATGATCTAACTTCCTAGAACGGTGACTCAGAGGCCACCCTCTGAAGGGCTCTGTGACACTCTCCAACAGGAAGGCAAGCTGGTGGGCGAAGAACGGACAGAAGGAGGGGACAGTTGTGCGACAGAGAAGACACAGCAGATAATCCTTACTTTAGAAAGGCTGGGAAATCGTCACAAACTGCTTCACATCCTGGCCACTTGCATACGCCATGTCCATAGAGAGGATGGCTGTGGGGGTGTTCCTCGTGGGACAAGCTGCAAGAAAACACACGGGAGGGGGGGAGAATGAGTGAAACACAGTCTGGAGAGTCCACATGGCCCAGAAAGCACGTGACAAGTCTCACACTGTCATTCCCCATGGAACCTAATTAATCCTGCTTTTGAGCAAGAGGGAAACTATGAGCTGGAAGATTATGTTCTAAACACATTTAGGTATAGTTGCCTGATGTTAGGAACCTACCTCCATGTGTGAAAAGGATTTGACAGGTTTTTGTTTGAGGCAAATCTCTCTACCCAGACAGCAAAGGCCGCTGTAAAAACCGCCATAATTTCCTGAGTATTCAAAATACGGCTGGAAAACCTGTACTGGATCCGCAGCGCTTGTATTTACCACAGGACATTTCACACTTCTTTCTCTCCTCCTCTCTATGACAACTGCTTTCACAAAATCTAAGGATCCTCCTTTTAAAAAAAAATCTAATAAAATATTTTATAAATAATAATGTGCAATACTACAAAATATTTTTCAGGGCAAATACCGATGATTAGTTTAGAATTAACTTGTGGTGGTGGGAGATTTGTATTTCTCAAGTAACGAACAACAAGCTTGAGAGAAAACATGGGCGGCAAGCAAAGAGTTAACACTCCGGTGGGGCTCCAATGGATCTGGCCACTGGGATCAAGTTGGGGGATGCTTTGATCTGAGCCATGTGGTGTGCAGGGAGGAGTCCATTGGGCTTGAGCGACAAGCCGTATTCTCAAATATTTTATCTAGCCACACATCTTTCAGACAAATTATTTTTCAATAACCTTAGGTTCCATCTAATAGAAGTGTACAGTGAACACCTAGAGTTCTGGTTTGTGCTTGGGCACACTGCCTTCTCGCAAACGGATAGGCTATTGTACAGCTTTCTCTGCTGCCTCTCTTTGGTTTGAACTTCAAGAGCTTAGTGAGATACAAAGATGTAAGTATACACACTCACACACAGGGCGCATGCGCACACTCACATGCATGCGTATTGTATTTTATCCTACTAGTAAGATGTCTCTTCATCGACTTTCTTGACCACGTATTTAGACCATAGGTACCCACTGAAGCTCCTGGCCCTTAGACCATAACCCACCCACAGCGAGAACATTCTAAACCTTTAAATCACAGGCAAATCAAAGTGAACACACTGGAGAGGAGAACAATACCTCCCAAAGGCAATGGTTCCCCTATGTTTTTAAAATTATTTTGCTGGAACCTAACAACTTGGAAATACCAGTGAGGTACTTTCACTCTCACAAAGGAAATAAACAGAGGAACCAAAAGAAAGAAGAAATTTTAACAGTAATGTGTAAAGGTAGCAGAAACGTCTACTAGAGAATGAGGCCAACGGAAGAAGGGCATTCTCTAAGAAGAGAGGGTAGAATTCCACTGGATCCAGCGAAGGCTTCCACCTATGAATCTGTGCATAAGCAGGTACACATCACTAGTAACCTTTCAGAACTGGAAGATAGTTTCACTAGCACCAGACTCCTCACATACTCTGAGACCAAAGGCTCAATTTACTAAAAATGTTCTTCTCAATGGTTTAAGAAGAATCTCTATCCCACAATTTTCTCTAGCTAGTTAATGAGAAATTAATTGAGGTTTTATCAGAATATATACATGTGTGTATAAATGTACATATATATAAATTTGAAAAATACTGAGAATATCCTAAGATATACATAAATACATAATTTTTACAAATAAAAGTATGAAGAATTATACTCGTTATATTTAATGTCATTTTGCCTTTTAAACATTTAAAATTTTATGTGTATGAATGCTTCATCCATGTGTGTGTGTGTGTGTGTGTGTGTGTGTGCAACATGTGGGTGTCTGGTGCCTGCAGAGGTCAGAAGAGGACACCAAGACCCCTGGGATTAGAGTGACAGATGGTCGTGAGCCACCAAGTGGGTGCTAGGAAGTGAACCCAGGTCCTCTGCAAGAACAGTTAATTGCTCTTAACCATTGAGCCATCTCTCCAGTCCTGATGTCATTATTGTATAGAAATTCTCATGTTATCAACTAAGTCTCCAAACTTCCAGCTATTGATGGGGAACATGCTACCAAATTATGGATCTAGCTTTAACCATTCCTGTAATTTGGATACTCAGAATTCTGTTATATCTTATATTTATAAGTAATGTCAGAGATAAAATTTATTAGGCTAAACATCTTGGCATACACCAATTTCCTACCAAGATTCAGAGAAACTTAGAATCAACAAATCAACCACACTAAGGCTTATACTTCACTAGGAATACTGTACCAGCTGTTCTTGCTGAGTGCCTAGTACCCACCAACCTGCATCGTTATGCGTATGTGTGCTGTGTGCTCTTCAGTGCAGAAGCCAGGAGCCTCGACTACTGAGAATGCAAAAACTTGTCCTCCTACCAGTTGGGAACTGCGAATGGTACTGAGTTTAATCAGGAATTCTCAAATTATCACCACAACATGCCCACTCCCCATGACACTTGCTGTCCTCCTGGTTTATCTGATGAACACATGAATAGAAACTATTTCCCTCTAAGTGTTTATTTCTACTTCAACTTGGAATCACCTGAAGGACAGAGAGATGACTTAGGTCCTGATCCCCAAAGCCCAAACAAACAACCACCCCATGCACAGAAGCACATACTTAATTACTTATTTAGCTTAGAACACTGCTCCTTATTGTGAAAAGGTCACATGCTCTCTTATTATCACACAGTGCTGAGTTGGCTGACATGGTATCCACTCACCCCACCCCACCCTAGACATCACTGTTTACATTCTTGTGGGTTACTGCTCCATATCTCTCTTCTGTCGTATTATTATTTTGCAAGGTGTCAACAAACGCTGTCACCAGCTTTCCATATGTACTGTGTAACTGAATACATTGAAGTATTCCATTTTCTGAAGAACATACTTAGATTTGGATGGAAGAAGAGGCTGGCAGTGGTACCCTGCTGGGACCTCTGTGAAGACTCTTCAGAGACCAACAGCTCAACACTGGGAGATGTATGGGTAGTCAAGGAAAGTTGAGTATTTACCTGACAACTTTTTATACCTTTTATGAGGTTTTTATTTTGTCGATAACCTGCTGACATGCAATTGCTAACAATTGCATATACTCGTGTATACGGTAGGAACAATAGCCAAGTACAACTAAGATTGGAGTTGCAGTCTATCACTAGCTATGTTGCCATAGTAAAGCTGCACAGCCACCATGCTGCACGGCTGAGGCTGGCTCCTGGTCTCTGGGTCACTTTGCACACAGCTCCACCATGCAGCCCCTGTCACATCTCTGGATTGGACCTTTAATGTTTCATCAAGAGAGTGGAAGAAGGAACATTAGATTTCCACTGCTTTCTGACTTCTGACAGAAAGAGCCAAGAAAGCAAGCACAAATTCATCAACTTCAGTTAATTCAGAGCTTCAGGAACAGGCTAAAGATAGTGGGCAGACAAGGCCCAGAGCATCTGATGGTGGGAGGCAACCCTAAGGCTCACCATGACATAAACTGGTCAGAAGTGACCATGTGGCACAGAGTGGACCTTCAGTATCTATGAGAGATGCTCACTATGTGTGCTTTAAAGATACTCAAACATATTTACCCCAAATAAAACTTCGAGAAAGTTTGGATCAATTGTTTCTTTTCTTTTTCTTTCTTGGTATCCCTTTCCTTTCCTGTCCCATCTATCTTTCTCTCTCTTTCTGTCTTTTCTTAGCCCAGGTGGCTCTGAACTCTATGGAACCAAGAATAACCATGAATTCCTGATCTTTCAATCACCCTCTGCCAAGCCCTGGGATTACAAGTGTGTACTACACCTTGCTAGGCCCCTGGTCAAGTGTTCAATAACATTTTAGTTTGTTTTACTATAAACTCTCAGGTTGAGTACTCCTATAGGCAGGGATCACTCACTCATTCCCACATACTGAGCACCCCATACAGTGCTCAATCAATGCTATGTAGATGTATCAATGAACAGACAGCAAACACCTTGTCCTATATAATTTTTGTGTAGTAATATACTCAATATTTACTTTCTCTTATTCTTGTAGGTGAAGACCAGAATTATGCAAACTCACAGGAGAAAATATTGAAGATACTTTGTAGTACTTAATTTTATTCAGACTATGTGCGACACAGATAGATGCATTCGAGAAAAACCAGTTGGTTTAAATCTTTTCTGATAATCCGTGCTACGTAAAAACTAAATATAATTTAACACGAGAACAGTGGTAGCGTTTCAGATGTGAAGGCGTCAACGTGCCAGGGAAAGTATAATTACATATAGATATGAACTAGCTCCTGACACTGCATGGTACTTACCAATGCGTTTACATTTGCTATGGTGTGATGCCTCCATTCCCAATGACATTTGCTATGCTATTTCTGTTCGATTTATTTTCCCGACATTGACAACCACCAGCCACAGTCTTTACTTGCACATTGGTAGTAGAAAAGACTCTCTTTTCAGTCAGTGCTGGAGCTTTGAACTCTGGGCCTTCCGCACACTGGGCAAGCATGCTCCCCGGAGCTACAACCCTAGGTTTCCTGGAGAAGTTTGGATGTTCAGCACTGGTGACTGGACTTTGCATTCCCCAGTTCACTGCCCAGGCAAAACTGAAAACTGGAATTACTTCTGTTGCCTGCCACAAGGACAGCTTCTCAAGACTGGAGTAAGCAGGCTGTGGGTCCCCTGTGGTGACTGAAGGAATTCTTGACAAAGAGACGGAATACAGACCTCACCTCACCTCAAATACGTCCTGCCAACCTACACGTCGGCTTCCAGTATAGAAATCAATTCCACCATTCACAAAAGCTGCAACTAGATAATTCTTAATGCCGGCAACAAATGCACTGACATGTCTTCTGAGTAGCACCAAACTCATTTTGCCCCATCCCAAATTTGCCTACCTGGTCGTTTTAACCTGAATCATTTGTACCAAAAGACAACACTGCTGTCTACTGGAGTATACCCCTTCTTCCTACCCAACCATCAGGACAAAATTATCAACTGTATGGTAGTTCGCGGGCAGGTACTGGATAAACTAAGCTATGGAAAGCTATGTTAATATCTTTGCAATTGCTTAAAATCATGATTTGTTGCTGTTGTTATTGTTCCATACAATCATGCATATTTTACATTTGGAGCTACAGAACCACTATCGCAGTCTCACTGAAGAATAATGTACCGTCCCTATAGAAACTCTGCACCGAGCAGCAAGCACTCCCTACCCGCTCCCTGCCTGCAGCCCCCCTACTGATCACTTACCTACTTCTATGCCCCAGACATATGCCTGTTCTGTGCATTTCATATAAACACCATCGGTCAGTATGTGCTTGCTGGTGTGTGGCTTTCTTTCACTTAGCATGTTTTAGAAGCTAACATATCCAAATCGCAGCTTTTTATGGCTAAATACTATTCCACTAATATTTAGGCAGCACATTTTTTTAATCTGATAATTTCTTAATGAACAATTTGAGCTGTTTAACATGTTTGTGCCTATGAACACTGCTGCTCTGATATGTCAATTTATGTACCTGTTTAAATGTGTTTTCAAGGTTTTTAAATTTTTTCAGAATTTTATGCATGATTATTGTATTTACATAATTTCTACCCTCCTTCTCCCTCCTCCAATACACTCAAACTCTTTCAAATTCATGTCTCGTCCTTCTTTAATTATTACTGTTACATATGTATAGACATATGTGTATCTACTGAGTCCATTTAGAATTACTATTACGCAAATTTATTCGTGGCTGACCACTTGCGAGTGGATAAGCTATCAGAGGCTCATCCCAAAAGACTGATTCTTCCCCTCTCAGCAGCCATTGTTTTACAGCTCTTCATCTCAGAGCGGGGTCTTGTGGAATGTCCCTCGTTCATGACGGCATGTCAGTTGTGCTGTCATTATATAGGTCTTGTTCAGGGACCCATATTACTGAGATTTCTAGAGGACACTGTCCCACAACAGGCATCCTGGTCCTCAGGCTCTTAGAATCATTCTGTACCCTCTCCATTTTTTAAAACTTAAAATCAGTTCTTTTTATATTATGATCAAGGTTCCCTCTCCCATCTCCCACACTCATCCAAGTCATTGCCTTCTCTCTCTCTCTCTCTCTCTCTCTCTCTGAAACAAACAAGCCAATAAAAAGACAAAAAAAAACCCCAAAAACAAAAAACAAAAAAAATCAACCAACCAGAATAGACATTTAGAAATAAAAACTGTTGGTCTGTATAGTAAACTTTAGTTTTATTTACTTACGTATTTCTCTGTTTATTTACTTATTTATTTGGCTGGGCTTGAATTACCATCCTCTTTCTCATCCCCCAAGTCCTGGATTCCAGGCTTGCCATGCATAGTGGTCATGAAGTAACTCATGCCAAAATCCCAGCACTACTTTACATTCCCAGAGGAGCACCACTGCACCCTCCCCACGATCTCTCCAAAGTTGTTACCTTAGCTCGCTCATTTACTCGCCAGCCCAAGGGGAAGAAAAGTGACGCTTGCTGATTTTTTTTTTCAATTTACACCTGCCTAGTAAGTAGCATGGCCGAACAAGTTTTCATTAGCGGATAGGCCATTTGCGCAGCGTCCTTACAGAAATGCCTACTTAAATCCTTTGCCTGTTTTTAACTGCACTGTCTTATTGTTGTTGTTTTTTTTCTGGAAACAAATATCTCAGCAGCTATAATCACAAATATCTGCATTCACTTGGGCCATCTCCTACTTTCTGGATGCTGTGTCGTGAAGCACAAACATTTAATTTTGACAAAGTCCAACTTGCGCATTTTACATTCTTTCCTTCCACGTCTGATGTAATGGTCCAGAAAGTGCCCCCTAGCTGAAGGGCACAGAAGATGCTGTTTTCTGAGAGTGTTATGGATTTCCCTCTCTCCTGGTCTGTGAGCCACTCTCCATCAACTTGTGCATATGATACAGGGCAAGGGTTCAGTGCTTTTCTTTTGAATATCACCCCCAGCACAATTTGATGAAAAGATTTCTGCACTCCCACGTGAACGATTTGCACCTTTACTGAAGGTCAACTTAATGCAAGAGTAACATCAGGATTGGGTTTTTTCTTTTTCTTTTTTTTTTGAGATTTATTTATTACGTACACAGTGTTCAGCCTCATGCCTGCAGGCCAGAAGAGGGCACCAGATGGTTGTGAGCCACCATGTGGTTGC
>LOJH01000214.1:34953-72661 GCA_001685095.1 Ellobius talpinus | reverse complement strand
CAGTTCTTCTGGGGTTTCCCTGAGCCAGTAGGCACAGGCCACTGTTGGTGCTGGAGAGGAGGCAAGTCAGAAGGAACTGAGTCTGTCACAGAAAATGCTACCTCAGGGGAAGCTGGCCTCCTTAACCCCCAGAGGTTGAGTTCGGTGACTGGAATCCTGGGATGCTAAGGGTCAGCAAGTGCCGAGTGGGAGCCGTGGTGAGCCTGGCCCCTTGCTCACTTTTCCTCTACGTCCGTCCTTCTCCTACCCTGACCCTCAGTGTTGTTCTTCCACAGCTGCTTCCTAGCCTCTCTCCTTGAAGACACAGTAGTCAAGATGGAGCATGTCCTTAGAGCGTGGGAAAGGCAGGGGACAGAGCACGGCAGAGGAAGGGAGCAGATTCACAATCTGCCCTTAACTGAACTTCCAGTCCCATTCAAGTCGGGGATGCTCTTGGGAGTGCGGCCAACTATGAGGCAGAAGTGTCAGTTGCTGGGATGCTCCCAGGCCTCTGGAAGGAGAGCTCCCAAGTGAGGAGCTGCCAGCTTGGACTTTGTTGGTTCCTGGTGTGTTAGCCAGTGTTCTTTAGAGAAACAGACGTGTGTGTGTGTGTGCTTGTGCGCATGTGTGTGCATGCATGTGGTGAAATTTGTTGTAAGGATTCAGCTTACATGATTATGATGGCTGGTGTGTCTAAAACCTGCACTAAGCCAAAAGCTAGAGATGCCGGAAGAGCTGATACTGCAGTTGAAGTCTGACGGTGTTTAGCAGAAATCACTCCTGGTTAGCAGAAGTCATTCCTTGTTTCAGCCTAGGTTTTTCAGAGAATTAGGTGAGGCCTATCCACATTATGGACTTTGGAAAGTAATCTGATTTACTTCTAACCCACCAATTTCCTTGTAAATATTCAAAAATACCCTCACAGAAATATCCAGAATAACCAAACTATTGACACATAAAATTGTTTTTATACTGCGTAAAGCCACTGAAAGCTATGGACCAAATGGTTAGAGAAAGCGTGGGTGGAGTTTTCCTGTGCCAGCAGCAGCTCCCAAATAGCCACCCAGAAACATAATATGAACTGTAAATGCTTGGTCAATAGCTCAGACTTATTACTAGCTAGCTCTTACATTTAAATTAAGCCATTTTTCTTATCTACACTCTGCCATGTGACTTGGTACCTTTTCTCAGTACAGCAAGCTCATTTTGCTTCTTTCTGCCTATGCTCAAGACTCATCTGACCGGATCCGCCCTTCTTTCTCCCAACATTCTTAGTTTGGCTCTCTCATCTAACCTTATCCTGTTCATCTATTGGCCAGTCAGCGTCTTTATTTTTTTAATTAATTAATTACTTATGTATGCAGTGTTCTGCCTGCCTGTATGCCTGCAGGCCAAAAGAGGGCACCAGGTCTCATTACAGTTGGTTGTGAGTCACCTCGTGACTGCTGGGAATTGAACTCCGGGCCTCTTGAAAAGCAGCCAGTGCCCTTAACCTCTGAGCCATTGCTCCAGCCCCAGCTTCTTTATTAAACCAATCAGAGACATATTCACACAGTGTAAATGAATATTCCACATTTTCCACAAAGCTTCTTTTGTTCAAGAAGAGAGGTGGACTGGATGGATGGAGTGGACTTCCGGGCCTTTTGTGTCCTTCTGAGATGGAGTGGGGAGTGTCATCAAGACTGTAGGAGCCCACTTTTCCCTCTTCGTGCCGCTCCCCCCCTTTCCTCCATTCCATTTTTAAGCTTCTGCCTCCGGAGGCGGAAACTGGGCAAGGTTCATAGGTGCTGGCAGAGGGGCTCCAGCTTTCTCTTTAAGTCCTCAGAATAAACCACTGCCTCCCTTGTGCCTCCAGATCCCCACACATTTCGGGAAAGACTGGACCCCTGGGCTCTTTGCTAACACCACACAAGGGCATTTATCATGTAGGTGTAAATTACCACGAGCCTGCTCCACAGGGAAACCAGCCTCCTGGCTACCCACGGGCTCCCATCAATCTACAAGACAAATGGCTGTTTTCATTTGACTTGTTACTAAAGGAGGGAGTTACTCTTGTGGCTTTTGGTTCTCTCTCTCTCCTTCTGCCCCCTCCACCTGGCCTCTATTCCAGCTCCTGCTGTTTCCTCAGCTGGATTCTGTTGAAACCTCTTTCTGAAGGCGGGCCCCAAAAAGAAGCTGAAAAAACGTGATCCAAGGACGTTCTGGTGACCAGCAGTTGCCTCGTGAGCCCACAGATCATTTCCCTACTGCTCACCACCAATTTCAGAGTTGACCTGGGCTTGAAGATAGATCTCAGCCATCTCCTTCACTTCCTGCCAACACCCAGCCTTGAGATCCTTCTCATTTGAAAGCAGAGTCCAGCTGGGTTATCTCCAGACCAAGTGACCTGGTTGCAATTGTTCTCTGCCTGTGATCAACCCTTTACAGTATTTAGGACTCTACAGTGTTCAGTACTCAGCAATGTGCCCTGTCAATGGCCTATCACCATCCCGCGACAGGTGGGTTTTAAAAATGCTGGCGGGTCCCGAGCAGCTGGTGGCAGGAAATGCTGGCAGGTACCCGGCGGCAGTAGGCAGGCAGGCTCACCATGCGGCCAGTCCCAGGCAGAGACAGCTCGCGGCGGGTCCCAGGAGAGCCACCCAAGCGGGCGGATGTGAGCAGGTGGCGAGTAGAAGGCACATAGATACACGGTACAGAATAGAATTGGATATTTATTACTTAAAAGAGAGAGAGAATGGGGAAANCAGGCAGGCTCACCATGCGGCCAGTCCCAGGCAGAGACAGCTCGCGGCGGGTCCCAGGAGAGCCACCCAAGCGGGCGGATGTGAGCAGGTGGCGAGTAGAAGGCACATAGATACACGGTACAGAATAGAATTGGATATTTATTACTTAAAAGAGAGAGAGAATGGGGAAAGAAGAAGAGGAGAGAGACACGCGCCAAGAGAAAAACAGAGAGAGATCCAAGATGGCGGGGGAGGAGGGCAGGGGTCGCCGGGAGTGGGCATGGCTTGCCTCTTAAAGAGACGAAAACCGTAACAGTGGGTAGAAAGAGTCCTGGGACTCAGTGTTCATTCTTAATCAACACCAGAACTTGAAGCAGATCCCATGCATGGGATATCCTGTGTGGGAAATGACACAACTGCAGGGTCTCACAAGGTCTTCTCTTCGAATGGTATTTACAGGTCACAGTGGAGATCCAGCCCTATAGGGTCCTTTCCTAGTTTATACAGGCTGGATGGGAGAAAGTTTATGGAGTGGATAAGCCTGCCAACCATAGCCTTTTCCCTGATATGCTGAGTCTGACCTGAGCTCACAGGCCCAGAGGGTATGGGTATTGATGTTAGACAGACTAGGAGGAATTGGGGACCTTGTCTTAAAGCAGAGGGAGCAAAGAGAGCCAGCTCCCCCCAGCTCCCCTCCCCATCTGCTCTCCTTGGTGACTTCTGATGTACTCTCTGGCATAAGATTCCAAAACACTGGGGGCTAGGGCAGAAGGAGGCTTAGTTTTCATGGTTGCATTTTCCCATGCCCAGTTGCAGCTAGCTCAGCTAATTGGCCAGAGAGGGAAAGAAAAAAAATTAGTGCAAATCTGCAAATTAATAAAACAGCCTTCAAGCAATCGCCAAAATATGTAGGAATCATGAAGTAATTAGAAGCGTGAGGATTTCTGCCATGCTCCCGCTACCAGGCTCAGCTCAGCATCTGATCGCTTTAGGAGGCCAAGGGCTGGCAGGCCGTGGGGAGTGGAAATTCTTTCCATTGCGTTTTGATCTCACCTCCCTGGGAGCCTGGGTTCTCTTGACATCTTTTCAGGGTCCTGGCAGTTCCCAGAGGACCAGCTAAACTCAAACATGCCTAGACTGTCTGCAGCCTTGTGAGTCTGCATAGCACATTGTCCTATAGTCTTGGTGTAAGGCTGTAAGATTTCAGGAAGTGCTTTGGGGACCCATGGTCATACTGAATCTTTTTTCCTAAAGCAATTTCATTTTACAAACCAATTCCCTCTCCTCCTGTCCTCCCCCACCTTCTCCTCCCCATCCACTCCTCAGAGAGGGTGGGGCCTTCCATGGGGAGTCAACAAAGTCTGTCACATCACTTGAGACAGGATTGAGCCCCCCCCCACATATCTAGACTGGGCAAGGTAGCCCTCCATGGGGAATGGGCTCCAAAGAGCCAGTTCATGCACTAAGGATAAATACTGGTTCCACAGCTAGTGGTCCTACAAAATGCCAAAGCCACGCAACTGTCACCCACATTCAGAGGGCCTAATTCTGGCTTATGCAGGTTCCCTAGCTGTCAGTCCAGAGTCAATGAGCTCCCCACTTGCTCAGGTCAGCTGTCTCTATGGGTTTCCCCATCACGGTCTGGGCCCCTTTGTTCATAAACTCGAGGAGTTCGACCCGGTGATTAGCTGTGAATTTCTACATCTTCTTCCGGTCTTACTGAATCTTACTCCCAGCCAATATTTTTTTTTTTGGAAAATGTTTGTCTGAGAAAGAAACTGAGGCTCAGAGAACAGGAGGATATAACCCAGCTCCAGGTTGTGGTTAGTAACTGCAGCGGGGCTGGAACCAACCTGTCAACCCCTCTCCCTTGCCCTTGCCCCTTGCCCCTTCCCGTGGCCTTTGCTGTATCTCTCAACAGCGCTAGACATTTTCATACCCCAGTTTTCCTGACTAACTGCCAATTTCAGATCTGTTTGGCCATGATGTCAAGCTCAGATAAGTAGTTCAAACACAATGTTTGTTTAATAAATTGAGGCTCTGGCTCCTGTAGTAGTTATTCGTTGATTTTTATTTTCCATCTCATTTTCTATCCAGATTGATCTGGGGAGCAGAAATGTGGGAAACAGCCTAGAAAGGGATTTCAAGAGACTTAAGCCTCATCATATACCTGGAGGGGGTGGGTAGGGACACTGTGAGCTTAGAGTTTCATTGTTTGGGCTTTCTCAAGGGTAAGTGCTCAAGTTCACTGATACTCTAGAGGGCTTTGCTTAGAACTGAAATGCAGCATACCAAGGGCTGGAGATTCAAAGAGCAGAACCCGGAGAGAATCAGGTAACGAGCTTGACGTGTGTGGCTAATTCCCAGCCGGCAGCAGAAAGCTCCTGGGAGGATGGAGTTGACATAGTTTGCAGCCAGACTGAGCAAACAACAGTGTGATTAAGTTACACGCCTTGGCTGGCTCCATCACCAGAATAGAAACGTACATGTTCATTTAGGATGGAAAGTTTTCAACAAAGTAGTTACTACTTTTTCCACGGACTTGTCCCCAGTACTCAGGTCAAGTCAATGCCAAAGCAACCCATGGTAGAGGGAGATTGGGGGATCAGAGGCATTCAGTGCCTGTTTACCAGGGTACAATTGCTCAGGAGTCAGTGGGAATTTCAGGACAACGATAGGAGTGCATCACATGATGTGTGGTCCTGAGTTTGTGTGTGCAGGGGTGAGAGGGCATGGGTGATGACCTCTGAAGCTGGCCCAGATTGGAAGCTGGGGGAGCAGCAGGGTAGGATTTGAGGGCCTAGTGGCCCAGACTGATCCACATGCGGCCCAGCTGGACTCTGGAAGGCAGAGACTTTTAACTCATTTTTGCAGGGATGCTGTGTTACAGGGAGATCTGGAGTTTCCTCTGGTCCTTTCTCCTGCATTGTCTCGATTCTTGTGTTCCCCAAAGAGGAGAATTCATATGGGAGACAGGAGTAGAGTAACTAGCCAGGAGTTTAATTAGAGCAAGCAAGAAAGCAAGGACACACTTTTTAGTAAAAGATCAGGCTGGGCTACTCAACAATGGCTCTGATCCTGGCAGATGTGTGGCTCACATTTCTCTTCTGTTTCCTCCTCTGTGTCTCCTTGATCTTGGGCATGTTGCAGAATATTAGTTGAAGATGTGTTCCATTTGTTTATGCTGTGGAACGTTGGTTTAATGATGCAAAGATGTGTTGCATTCTTTCATGTTCTATTTGTTTAACTCTGTGAAGCTGTGTTACTTTGCCTGTCTAAAACACCTGATGGGTCTAATAAAGAGCTGACAGCCAATAGCAAGGCAGGAGAAAGGATAGGCAGGGCTGGCAGGCAAAGAAAATAAATAGAACTCTGGGAAGAAAGGATTGAGGAGCGAGAAAAAGGATGAGAGCAGATACCAGGGACCAGCAACACAACAAGCCGTGATCTAAGAAGTAAAGAAAGATACATAAGACTAGAGAAAGAGAAAAGCCCAGAGGCAAAAGGTAAATGGGGTAATTTAAGAAAAAACTGGTTAGAAACAAGCCAAGCTAAGGCTGGGCATTCATAAGAAAGAATAAGCCTCTGTGATTATGTGGGAGCTGGGTGGTGGGCCCCCAAAGAACAAAGAGTAAAAAACCAAAAACCAACTACCTGGGCATTTCCAGGAAAGGAGAGTTGCTTTGTTGCTTTTCTCAGAAGCCCGTTTTACCTAGAATGCAGTCTGCTAAGTAGGTGTGTAAGGTATAAGGACATTTTATAGGGGTTTAGGTGCCTCTAAAGTTAAAGTTCCCTAGGGGACAAGATGGCAGTGTACTGTGGAGGCTCCTTTGGCTGGCCCATCTCCAGACAGCACGGCCGTCTTCATGTCCTATTTCAGGGGTCCAGACTGGTCTCTCTCTAATGATTGCCCCCACCTAGTGTTCTGTCTTGTCTTGAGGGGCCTATTGACCACTCCTTCCTAGACCTAACCGCCTACCTAAGAAGTTGGATATACAGAATCTGTTCCAGAGCCATTAGAACTGAGGCAACAGCAGCCAGCCTCAAGTCAGGCTCGAGAGTTCCGCCTCCCGCATCTGTTTCTTACCCACAGACCGCTGTATAATGACCACACCCTCCACTGTTGGACACATTAGGCCTGTGAGTGTCAGGGACAGGCCACCAGATTACCAAGCGTGAGCCTTTCAGACTTCTCTGGTTTTGATGGAAGATGGAGTGAGGCGAGCCCACCCCTTAGGGGCCTTCAGCCTACCTTGATCCTAGATTGCTCTGTTTTGGGAGGATACTGAGATAGGGGCAGTGAAGCTGTTTCTCTTTTTGTCTAGACCAACCTCTCCCTGTCATCCTGGGGATTCAGGGGCAGCAGAATGTGGGCGAGACCTCGAGCTTCCCTGCCCACAGCTGCTCTAGTTGTTCCTTTCATCAGACACCATTACACAGAGCCACCTGCTTCTGGCTCCTCTGCGGGCTCTACCTTGGTTTTTCCCATCTGTCCGTCTTCCCTGGCTTTGTAGCCTCCGTGCGATTCTACTGCTGCTCCTTTATCCCAAGATGTGCAGAGGCTACAGAATCCCCAGCTCCACGCAGCTCCACGCCT
This sequence comes from Ellobius talpinus, assembly GCA_001685095.1. Lineage (NCBI taxonomy): Eukaryota > Metazoa > Chordata > Mammalia > Rodentia > Cricetidae > Ellobius > Ellobius talpinus. The sequence goes on along the minus strand of LOJH01000214.1, from coordinate 65,362 downwards.
GCCACTTTCCTTGCCCGCTGAGTTTGGTTTGTATCCCCAGAGCAGCATGCCCAGCCTGTCCACAGTTACTTATGGGTAGATCCAGAACGGTGAGTGCATTTGCTGGCCTGGCATACGCACTGCTCAACTGAACACAGACAAGCGATGCTCTCCCTTGCTTCTTTGACTCTTACTCGGACCAAGTGTCCTTGTGATTTATTTAATGCTACATTTGGGGGCTATTTTTGTTGATTTTACAGTTGGAAACAGCCCTTAAACACAGTGCTGAAGCGCTTTCTACTGTTGCTGAATGCAGGAAGGCTGCCATGGGCCTCGCTAGGAATTATGTGAAGTCACATACTGTCAGGTTCAAAGGCAACTCTGGTTCCCCAAACTCAAAAGGCAGCCCATACATGTATCCAGAAATGAGCTCACGCCGGACTTTAGGATTTCTGAGGCAAAAGCTACTGTTCCTTGGAAACTTATGAGACCAGTTTCCATCTACCGAAGAGTCATTTCCCTTAACCTCTGGCAGGAGGAACAAACGCTGTGGCCGCAGATCAAAGTCCATGCTGGCCTCCAGGCTCCCCCAGGATCACATGAACCTATTGTACATCTCAAAACCTCCACCATAACCTGCTGGCTTCTCACCTCCCCAGACATCCCTCCTCCCAGGTACCCATTAGGTCTCTCTTAAGAGCAAGGTTTTCCCCTCTGCCCCAGTTATCCACTTTCACTATTTCTCTGCTTCCTTTCTCTATTCTGTATCTCTTGCTATCTGGATATCACCACTATTCTCTCCCACTCCGCTTTCCTGGCCCTGGCCATGTCTAATCTGCTAGCTGTGTTCAATTCACTTCTTTCTCTCTCTGCTCTGGAATCTTCCAGATGCCTCTGGCTCTTCTCTCATATCTACCATAAAAACCTTAACCATATCGTGGAGCGGTCAGATTGGCAGTTTCTTTACTGTACGTCCCTGGCCTACACCTACCTTCGACCTCACCATACTGAACCATCAGTGTTAATGAGAAACAGTGTGGTGCATTCAGAAAAAGAAGACTTAAAGTGGTCTCGGGCTTTGGTGTTAGTGTGAGCAGCTGTGTGTCTCCTGTACCAGCAGTGGGTGAGCGTTCTCTAATTCATTGCTCACTGACTTTCTAGAACACAACCGCCACAGCTAACAAGGATCAGCTATATAAATGATTAAAAAACAATGAAGCTGAGTTTCTATCCGAGTGCCGCACACATTCGAACTCGTCTGGTGTCCCAGGCTTCCTACGAGAATAGGTCTCTGGGCTTCCTCTGCGATACTGTTTTGTGTCAGTGTTTGCATGTTTTATTTGCTACATACACACCCGGACTCTGTCTTCTGACACCCCTTGAATTATTGCTAAATCATCAGCTGGGCCGCAAGCCCTACTAAAGCACAGAGCTGTTGACTTACAGCGTCCTTCCCAGGGAGAGGAACGAGGAAGGCATGCAGAGCCCAAGTGCGGAAAAAAGTGTTTAAATCAAATGTGCTTGCTGATGGAGTCCTAGTCAGGAAGACGAATACCACAGAGTTCTCATCAGCAAGAAGAGCTTTGTGTGTGTGCGCGCGCATATGTGTGTGTTAGATAGTATCTGCATCTGAGGAAGGTTTTCATGCTGCTAAGGGTGAGAGCAGATTCCAGCCATCCTGCAGCAGAGCCCAGCCTGTATGCTTTTCAGTCACTTCACATGCATGGCTCAAGCGCTTCTAGAGGGGCTCAGCACCCTCAGACTGGACATTCCTGGGCGGCAGTGGGCTGCGTAGGATATCTGTGCGGAACGGACGCTTGTGCTTCTTTCTCTTCAATTGGAAGGCACCAACATGCCTGTTGCGGCTGTTGCTTAATTTTCAAATTATTAGATTCAGGATTTTTCTGGTTATTAATAATCTGCATTCTAAGGTGCAATTAAGATGTCATCCTTGCCTATCAAGACATGTTTCCCAATCTTTTCCCCTGGGTCATTTCTGCAACTCTTCTGCCTTTGGGACGTCCTCAACCTTTCCCCTCTTTCATTTCTGTCCTATTCTCTCACTTTAATCATCCATTAAGGACAGACTTTGAATCTAGTTTGGTGATTGTCTATGGACCACGGTGCCTAGTACAATTTCTAGTGTTTCACTAGTCTAGTGGTTATTACTATGGTGATGACCTTGGTTATCTGTTGGTTGGATGGAGTAATTTAATGAAAGTCCTAAAAGAGGTACAGATCTACATCTGGGTCCCTGAGTAAAGAAGACCTGGGGGTGTCCGTGTCACCCTGTGCTCCCAAATATCTCTACTCCAATGAGGAAAGAGTTTGGTTTATGATATGAAAGAGGACAGAAAGAAACAACCCCTTCTAGAATCTCGAGTTTCCTTAGAGGTATGGAGAAACCCTTTCCCTGGGAATCTTTAGTGGGGGGAACTGGTAATGATCTGTCATGACCTGTTTAGTAACAGTGGCTTTCTGAGAATGGACACATCCCTCCCCAGGCATCCTGGCCTTAGCTAAAATAGCCTTAAATCTTACTAAGTTTATAAGTCTTACTAAGGTTATAAACCCTGTCTGATCCTCATCTATGGCCTCCTCATTAAGGTCAGGTCAATGGGGACTGGATCTTATCTCTGATCACCACGGGGGTGGGGGATTTGAATCAAGAATTTTGTTTCAGACAGCCATCTCAGTCTGCTAAGGTATAAAGAAAACAGGACCCACTGTTTGGGGGCTTGCTAATAGGTGGGTGGGGCATTAGGAAGAATCCGAGGGGGCGGAGCAGGAAGCAAGGTAACAGGATTGGGTGGACGATGAGCTGCAGCATTCATTTTTTCCAGGTCATTGCTGTTCTTAGATAGATGTGCCGCCTTCTGTGTTTTAGATACTGTTTCTCTCTTTCTAATTATGTTAATGAATGCCAGCACCTTACTGTCAGCCTGAGGCAGAGAAGATCAGAGAGTGTGGAACAGTGCTTGGCTCTGTTCCCGAGGAGGGTGAGGCGCTAACACCTGGCACAGGGTGTGGAGCTGTTGCCTGGGGAGGGTGTTGTTTTCTGCTGTGTTCTGTTTGGCTTCTGCTGTTGAGGAAAACTGAGAGGTTTGTGTTCTCAGACTGGGTCAAGGACAGGGTGAGGTCCATTCTAGCAGCCAGAAACCTGACTTTGTCCCTTGTGGTGACTTGGACAAGGTAACTGGACACTGGGTGGGTGATTGGACAGACAGGGGTAGGCTTAGATTTCTTTGAAATTCCTCAGCCCTTTGTCATGTCTTGATGAATGGCATGGGTCACACCCAGCCTTCAACCCTCTTCTTGGGGGTATCAATTCTTCTAGAGAAGGGGTTACCTATTATCATTAGTTAACTCTGCCAGATGCAGAAGAGGAATTTCTGTGTATCTGGAAGGAATTCTCTGAGTGAGCCAGGCTCCACTCATAATTAGTGAGCCAGGGAACACTCAGGGACCAGGAATTTCTAGGGATGAAGATATATTGGTTTAATATCCAAATAACACTATTCCCATTGTACCCATGTACTTGAGTATTTCTGCTGTAAATTCTTAAGGCCCAAGATATGATTCATCTGTGACTTCCCTTCTGTATGATTAGATGCAGTCCAGGATAGGTCTTCCACATTTGGGAACCCTGGTTCTCAGCCCTGACTCCCCAGGGGAGCTTCCACTATCCTGATGCCCTGTCAGCTCTCCGGGCCAATTAACTGAGACTCTCTGGATGGGAGACTTTATTTGCTAAATTCCCCAGGTGACTCCAAAGAGCAGCCCCTACTAAGCATGAGCTATTTGAGGGCAAGCAACCTGCTTTATCCACCACTGTTTCTGCAGAGCTCCACGAAGTGTTTGGCACAAGGGCGTTCTGTGTAGCCGCCAGTGCCTCCTGTCTCACAGATGTGAACAACACCCAACAGCATCACTGTAAACCAGCCCAGAGCTTGGCGCTTTCACCTGGGTGTCTGCAGCCCTATCCATCTAGGAGTATGACGCTGAAACAGGATTCCCACCTGGTCTCTACCCACTCCACCCAACTCCAGGAGCCTGGTCCTTCGCTATCCCTGGGGATTTTCCCACACTGAATGTCTCTCATGTATATTGGTGCATTCATTTCCAGTCCCCATCAGTGCCACCCGAGTCGAGATGCCATCTTCAGTCGCCCACACTGCTTTAACAGCTCCTGCACGGGGAGAGGCTACCAGGGTGTATCCCATAGCAACCAAGCCATTCTCTGCTCTGTCGTCAAGGCCATCCCTTCAAAATTCAGATGTGGTCCAATCATTAAAATGTTCTTTCCTTTTCCTGATCTACACAACTCTATGGGCTGCTGTGTTCTGGTGTTCTAGGTACCAGTCTGCAGAGTTCCTTGGTGTGAACTGTACAGTAACCTTGAGGTTAGGCCTCCAGGCCCCTGTGACCTACAAGGCCCAGTGCTCTGGTTAACACAGCCCCATGGTTTCCTATTCTACTTTCTCAGACTTAATCCACTATACCCTCTGTCTTTGCGTTCCCTCTATTAGCTTTCTTACACCTCTGAATTTTGTCTCCCTCTATCCTTGGAGCCTTTGTACACCCATATCCCCTATCTAGAATATTTTCTCCATCTTTTTATCCCTCCTTGCCTAGTTAATTGCTGGTAATCTTCATTTTATGGACCCCTGAGTTGGTGGAGCTCTTGTCTCTGAGTGCTCTCTTCGGTTGGTAGCTCCCCTTCCATTTGGGTTGTTGGACTAATCCCCCACTGCCCACCTCACGGAAGTACACGCGCAGAGGCAGTGGCTGACTTCACTCATGGTTGTCCTAGTGCTAAACAGAGAATAGGGCCACCAAGTAGGTGCTCAGTAGACAGTGGCCAGCCGGACGACTCATTGTTCTTTCCTAACTGCTCCAAATTGTCCTAGCCTAGCTGCTGTATGATCAGGTAGTTCCTCCTCTCTCTCTTCCTTGACTGGTTGGGGGGAAATGAGGGGGGGTTGCCTCTCCTTCCTAAGTCCCATGTGCTTTCTAGAGGCACTGTTACTTGAAACAGCCTTCATGATATGTCTGCTTGGCTCTATTTTTAGCCTCCTCCTAAAGATCTATTAATACCTACCTACATCCATCAGCTGCCTTTCTCTGGTAATCTTTTGATGTTTCTTCATCTCCTAGAACTTCCCCAAAGCCAAGTTAGGGTATTGAGGTATATGCTTTCTCTAGTCGCTTTGGTCCTCAAGGGTGTTTTAATTTTTCTCATGAGAATTTTTTCCTTTGGTTTAATTTTTAGTTATCATCATTACCGTCTATGTGCATGGCGTGTGGTTCGGGCATGGATGCTGCGGTGCGCATGTGAAGTCAGAGGACAATCCTTCGGAGTCAGCTCTCTCCTTCCACTTTTATGTGGGTTCCAGGAGTCGAACTCACGTCTCCAGGCGAGCAGGACAAGGGCCTTTAGCCTTGGAGCCGTTTCTGCAGTTGTTCCTTCTCAGATTTTAGCTTTCCATCGCAGTCCTGGGTCACACTCTATGCACATATTCCTGTCTGCAGTCTCCCTGTATTCCTGGCCTGGCTGTAAGTCATGATGAGGATGAGTCTCCTGGCTTCTGCAGTAGCCTCCTGGTCAGCTTGACTCTACCTCTGCCTAGTCTTAAGTCCACTGGAAATCAAACCCCGCCTCTCAACATTTCTCTGAACCTTCCTAAAACCATAGAAATCAATTGGACTAGACCTCAATTTCTTGCTTTTATGACCTTCTGTGACCTCCTTCTGTCTCCGAGCCTCACTTTCCTGATCATATGTAGAATAAAATGCTTGGGCTGGGTTGTTGAGAATTCCTCAGTAATATTAATGATAATAGGAATAATAATGGTAATGATCAGATTGGCTAATATTTCTCAAGCATCACATAGCCAAGCATAAAGTATTTCATGTATATTTTATCAGTTCACTTTAAAATTTTTCATTCCCCCATTAAGCAAACAAAAGTAGAGATTTCTGGCTGTTTTTAAACTAGATGTTGAAACTCAAGAACACAGTGAGGTTAAACCACAGAGCCAGGGAAGCAACCCTGCCTTAAACCCAGGTACACTGTCTCTAAGCCCTCACTCTTTTTTAAATATTTTATACACTATATGATATATATTTTGATCATGTTTTCTCCATTTTCCAATTCTTCCAAGGTCCTCCCACTTTCCTACCCCATCCAATTTTATGTTTTTCCTATCTCTCAAAAAACAAACACCAAAACAAGGCAAAAAGCCAAGGAACCCATGCACACACACAAAACTCACAATAAACATGTAAAAGACCAAGACAAAAAATGCTGAAACAAAGCAAAATGATACAAAAAGTCTACAAAATTCCCACCGAGTTTGCTTTGTGTTGGTCAACTACTCTGGGCATGGTATCTGCCCAGAAGTGTGGCTCATATGCCCAGAAGTGTGGCTCATATGCCCAGAAGTGTGGCTCATATGCCCAGAAGTGTGGCTCATATGCCCAGTAGGACTCCATTGGACAGAACTGATTTTCCTTGGCCAGTAGGTACCACTTGCACATAGCTTCTTGTTTAGGGGTGGGAGCTGTATCCACTTCCCTGTCTCAGTGCTGGGACTCCATTAGGCTTGAACCTGTGCTGGCCTTGTGTGTGCTGCCACAGTCTGTGTGACCGTCCTGCTGTGCCCTGAAGACACGGTGTCCCTGGAGTCAATCCTTCTGCTCTGCTCTTACAACCTTTCCACCTCCTCTTCCACATAGATCCCTCATGCTTGGGGAGAAGAGGGTTGATGGAGACATCCCATTTTAGGACTGAGTGCTCTAAAGTCTCACTCTGCACATTGTCCAGTTGTGGGTCTCTGTGTAAATTCCCATCTACCGCAAGCAGCTTTTCAGATGATGGCTGAGCTATGGGTATAGCAAGCAGTATGTCATGAAGAGTCTTTTTATTGCTGTGCTCACTTAGCAGAATAAGAGTAGGTTTTCTACTAGCATCCACGACCGACCTAGTCTATTCTTGGTCTCTTTAACAGTGTCAGGTATAGGTTCCATCTTATGGAGTGGACCTTAAATCCAAGCAGAAAGTGGTTGGTTGCCCCCATAACATTTGTTGCGCTATTGTACAAGTTTATCTTGCACTGTTTTAGGTTGTAGGGCTGATAGCTGGGTGATGTTTATCCTTTGGTAAAGTGCAAACGACTTCCAGTACCATGAATGTTAGTGAGTAGGAGTGAAGCCTCTAGTTAGGCAACCAGCTTGATGACTCCTAGTTTTGTAACCTATCTAAGTGCTGTCTTCTATAGGGCCTTACCATCAGTTTGTGGATGTGCAACCAGTATCCTTGGCAATAGCCTTTGATGCTTCCTAGTTTCCAGAGGGCCCTTTTGGCCAATCACTCAACAAAATGTAACCCATTCCTGGCCCTGGAAGGTTTTTTCTTTTTTAATTTATTATTATTATTTTTTTTTTTTAAGAAAACAAGGCACTGGAGGTTTTAGTTGGTGGCATAAGATGTCTTGTTGGGGCATTGTCTCCCCTGTTACTTTGATGACTCTATTTAGATTCCTTTCATAAATGTATAGATTTTAGAAAGCTTCTACAGAAGTATGTTTCCATATGGTTTTTCAAATGGCCTTTAGTGTTAGCTGCCCCTCCCCATGCCCTCCTTTACCAGTCTCTTCCCATATCCCTTGCTTTTTAATTCATCTATTCTAAGTAGTTCCCTGTTGTCTCTCCATATCAATATGTTCTATTTCCCCTTCCTTGGGAGTTTCTCCTCCCACCAGGCCCTTACTAGATACCTAACTTTTGTGGTTCCTCCGGTTATAACACACATATTGACAACTTAAAAGCTAACATTCACATATAAGAGAAAGCATTCAGTATTTGTGGGGATTTTTTGTTGTTGTTTTGCTCTGAGGTTATGCCACTCAGGATAAATTTTTTTTCTAGCTGGATCTTGAGATGGATAATTCCCAGTTTCCTGAGAAATGACCCCACTGGTTTCCATAGTGACTGTACAAGTTTGCATGACTACCAGTAATGACTAAGTGTTGCCCTTTCTCTGTGTCCTCACCAGCATGCACTATCATTTATGTTATTGATCTGGGCCATTCTAACTGGCCTAAGATGAAATCTCTGAGTAGTTTTAACCTGCATTTCCTTGATAGCTAAGGGTGTGGAACATTTCTTTAAGTGTTTCTCAGCCATTTCTTGTATCGTCTTTTGAGAACTCTTTGCTTCATTCTGTATTGCACTTTTTAATTCAATTATTTGTTTTCTTGATGTTCAGTTTTTTTAGTCCTTTATCTAGTCTAGATACTAACCTTCTAGCAGATGTTTAATTGGTAAAGATATCTTCCCATTCTGTGGGCTGCTGCTTTATCAGAATGATGGTGTCCTCTGCCATATAGAAGCTTTTCACTTTCATGAAGTCCCATTTATTAGCTGTTTTTAGTGCCTGTGCTGCTGCTGTCCTGTTTAGAAAGCCTTTGTCTATGCCAGTGAGCTCGACGCTATTCCCCCTTTTCTTTCTATGAAGTCCAGGATACCTGGTCTTAAGCGGATATTTTTGATCCATTTGGAGTTGAGTTTTGGGCAGGGTGATAAATATGATCTATATTCATTCTCAGTCTTCTGTTTGCAGACATCCAGTTTGACTACTTGTTGAAGGTGTTGTTTTTCCTCCAATATATATTTTTTACTTCATTGTCAAAAATCAGGTGTTCATAGGCATGTGGACTTATATATGGGTCTTCAGTTTGATTCCATTTATCAGTGTATGTTTGTTTGCCAGTACCACATTGTGTTTATTTTTATAGCTCTGTAATACATCTAGAAATTGGGGATGGTGATACTTCCAGCAGTTCTTTTATTAGTCAGTATTTTTATATCTATCTTGAATTTTGTATGTTTCCATATGAAGTTGAAAATTGGGTTTTCAATTTCTATAAATAATTGTATTGGGATTTTGATCAGGATTGCATTGAATCTGTTTAATCAATGACCACTTTCAATGTTTTAATCCTATTAATCCATGAGCATAAGAGATCTTTCCATATTCTGATATCTTCTTCAATTTCTTTCTTTAAAATCTTAAAAGTTTTTCTTATCTAAGTCTTTCACTTGCTTGCTTTGAGTTAACCCTGTGTGTGTGTGTGTGTGTGTGTGTGTGTGTGTGTGTGTTGAGGCTATTGTGGAAGCTTTTTTTTTCACCTGCTTTCTTTGTTTGTCATTTTTTGTGTTAATTTTGTATCCTGCTGTTTTGTTGAAAGTGTTTATCAGTTGAAGAAAATGTGTTGTAGTGAACTTTTTTTTCTGGTTCTGTTTGGTGTTCTGTAAGCTTTTTGTGCCTACTCGTAAATTTGGTCTTTTCATGGTGTCCCAGATTTCCTGGATATTTTGTTACCAGATCTTTTTAGATTTAACATTTTCCTTGACCAGGGCTACCTTGTCTTCAACCCCTGAGAGTCTCTTTTTCATGCCTTGTAATCTGTTGGGAGAGGCTTACCTCTGAGCTGTTTATTTGGCCCCTTAAATATTCTATTTCCAGTTTTATCTCAGTTTGGGTTTTCTTTAGTGATTTATTTCTTTGTTAAACTCCGTTTTCATATCTTTACTGATTTTTATTATTTCATTAAACTGCGTTTTCACAGGCTTCATTAAGGGATTTATTCATAGTCTTTTTAGGGCCCTTAAACATATTCATAATTGCTATTTCAATAACTTATGTTGTGCTTCTGCTATATTGCATTTCTCAGGGCCTACAGCAGTAAGGTTTCTGGCTTCTTGTAGAAGCATGTTGTCTTGGCTGTCATGTCTGTGCTTTTGTATTGGGATCTAGAGTCTGGAGTTATGACGTTTGAGGTGTTTCTTGGTATTGATACCTAGTCTTGCCTTTGTTGGGTGGGTATTCCATTCTTTGGTTGCTGTTGCCCTCTATGGATCAGGTGGCTCTGGGGTCATTGATATAGAGTGCTTCTGTGGGTCCATGGGTAGCAGAAAGAAATGGAGATGAGCTAGGAGGGGAGGGTAATTTGAGGCTTCCAGGAAAAAATAGGGTGCCTGAAATCCACACAATATGTGAAATCCCCAGGGAATGGAGATGGAGTAGAGGTGCTTCTGCAAAGCAGGCTGTAAAGATCACATAGAAGACAGGGAAGAGAGCAAAAAGTTACCTACCTGAGTCTCCATGGCCAATAGACCCCTGGTAGAGAGTCGGTGATTGACAGAAAGGAATGGAGATGTGTCAGCATTGGCTGATTGTTTGTTTCCTGGCTGCCCTGACCCAAAATACTCACACAGAAACTGTATTAATTAAAATGCTGCTCAGCCTATTAGCTCAGGATTCTTACTAACTCTTACATCTTAAATTAATCCATTCCTATTACTTTGTATTTTTCCACGAGGCTTGTGGTTTACTGGTAAGGTTCCAGTGCGTCTATCTCCTTGGGCAGCTACATGGTGTCTCCTTGGCTCTGCGCTCGCTCGCTCTCTCTCTCCTCTCTCTCTCCTCTCTCTCTCCCCTCTCTCCTCTCTCCTCTCTCTTCTCTCCTCTCTCTCCTGCCTGTGGATCCAGTTGTAGGATTCTCAGCTACTTCTCCAGCACCATGTTTGCCTGTGTGTCACCGTGCTCCCTTTCATGATGGTAATAGACTAAACCTCTGAAACTGTAAACGAGCTCTCAATCAAATGCTTTCCTTTACAAGAGTTAATGTGTTCATGGTGTTTCTTCACAGCACTAGAACACTGACTAAGACTGTTTGCTTGATTATAATTGTTTTATGGAAGACAGTGGTTATTTCTGACATCCTGCTTTTCTGAAATCCTTTCAGATCAGTAAACTATCCACTTGGTCCTACTATATTGAATTGATGAGTTTCTAGGCAAATTTAAGCTAGTCATTGTAGCTTTAACTTTCAGTAGGGTTGGAAATAGGTTGAGGATCTCCATGGTGACTTTATACATTCTTGAAATCCTAAAGTTTATAACACTAGCTGGATTTTGTTGAATGTCTACATATGAGAATCTTACTTTATAACTACTCTATAACCATTACCCCATATTGCAGGTAGGATAACTGAGACCAGAGAAGTTTCAGTGTATGGCCCATGGTCACATGGGAAGAGTTGGACCCCAGGATGGTCTGATTCAAGGCCAGTCTTGTTATTGGATCAAACAGCAGACTAGAAGGTGGAAGAAGCTGTATGGTCTTACTGGGAAGATCATTTTGAAATAGGCTGTCTTGTCCTTTTTGTTGCAAAAAGCTTTAGTCTGCAAAGTGGCAGTGTGCATGGCTCACATGCTGGACATCATAGTATGTCCTGCTCTTGGGACCATTCACTGTACAAGCCCTGCTCACCAATCTTCCACACAGGGGCCCTACTCAGCTACTCAGGAGTGTGGTTATAAGGAGCGTTATCATCAACAAAACAGAAACAGCATATCATTTGGGGCCACAAATAATACTTTCAGAGATAAAGCACAGGAAGTGAGACAAAGCTACTTAACATGATCACCCTAAGTCCTTGCTGTTTCCTTATCACAAAAGGATGCTTGGTGTGTGTAAACAATCAGAGTCTCTCTTTCTCCCTCCCTCCCCTCTCCCTTCCCTTTCCCCCCGCAACCGCTGTACTGTGATATGAAACCTAGGGTTTTGCACACAGTAGATATGTGCCCTTTCACTGAGTGACACCCTCAACCATTCTTTTGGGAGATGGGGTATTATATGGTCCATGTTCACCTCAAACTCAAGGTTCTGCTTTCACCTTGAGTGCTGAGATAAGAGGTGCCACCCACCCAATCTGGAATTAATGTTTTTTAATCATTTTATTTTGTTTTAATTTTAATTTATTGTTCTATGAGACAGGGCTTCCCTGGATCGCCCGTGTTAGCCTTACACCTTTGATCTTTTACACAGGCATTGGCATCCTGTGCCGCTGTGCTGGCTTAACAGTCTTAAAACATCAGTCCTGAAGAGTCTTTCCTTTTTAAAAAAAATATATTTATTTATTTATTTATTTAGTGTGTGTGTGTTTGTGTGTGTACATATGGGCCTGTGTCTATGTGGAGCAGGCATGTGGAGTTCAGAGGATAAGTTGTGCTAGTCTCTTCTCTCCTACCAAGTGGGTTCCAGGATTGAACTCAGGATATTAGGCTTGTTAGCAAGTGCCTTTGTCCTCTGAGCTATCTCACTGATTCATCTGAAGATTTGTTTTTTTTTTAAAGTATAAATCTATTCAAAAGAAGCTAGAGATCTGCACTTGTATTAGCAACAGGAACAGTCTTCCACTTCTTTTTCTAACAACCCTTATGCTTCTGGCTGGTGGGGCCTTCCTTCCCTCATGGAGGGGACCAGAAGCACTTAGAATGCCCACAAGTCCGTTCTCTAAGAGAGAGAAGGATGTGAAGTGCATACAAGCTACAGGGGCTGGCTGCCAGGAAGTAAGTGAAAGTGACAATGTCAGGGAACCCGGAACCTGGGGTTGGGGGTGGAGCCTGGACAAACCCTCAGCTGCCATTGCATTCTGTCAACGTTGAAAAGCACTGACCACAGAGGTGACACACCTGAGCGATCCACTGTTTGTCTCCTAGCTTTGCTGTGGACAGCAATTGGATGTTTTTGGATCATGGTGGTAACGGTGCCTAGTTCCTTCTCAGAGCCTCGAAGACCTTGCTTGGTGAAGTCACTGACTCTTCCCTGGGACACGCAGAGGTGTCCGATGGGTGACCGTATGATGTCACTGCACCCTCAGATGATGCCGACACCTCCCTTTTCTGAATGTGCATTTCACAAAGGCCTCTGGAATTTAACTGTATCTTTGTAAACCACAGGTTCCTCCCCCTCCAATCATCTTTCCCCACACATTAATCACTGTTTCTTTGCCCTATAAATATCCTCAAGCCCTAGGGGATGTGGCTTTGAGAGCTTTGTCCCCGATCTCCCCTTATTCAGTCACCGTGTGGGTGAACTTTATCCTTTGCAAAGCTGCTCATTTCAGTAATGGACTGAATGCCTGTGGAATCAAAGACCGCAGGTTCTGGTAACTGGGGCGACGAGGAGATGCACTGACGCCTACGTTCTCCAGGTGGCGCCTTTGTCTCACATGCTGAGAGGGAATGGGTCAAAAGGTTGAGGACAGCACAAAGGAGCCTCAGTGCCCAACCTCTCCAACAAATACATGTTATTGGCTTCCAGATGATCACATTTGCTATTTGTGCCTCCCACATGCTGTTATGCCAAGGACAATGATACATTTGCATAAAAATAAAAACATTGATAGTTCCTATTCAATGGTAACATCCACTTACTGAGCAACTAGCAAGTGATTAACCAATCAAGGCTGCTCATCACATGTGAAACCATGCTCCGCCAGTGCATTTCCATGAGAAGAGCGTCTCTTTGATGTCAGAGGGTTCACTTCATACAGTTGGAAACAGTGCTGGGTACGGATTTGTCCCCATGCAAATCCATATCCTGAGGCCTACCCCTCAAAACGTGATAGTATCTGGACATGGAGCCCTTGGGAGCTCATTAGGTTTCCATGAGTCAGAGAGTGAGGCCCCGATGCTAGGGTTAGCGCCCTAATAAGAGACACCAGAGGCACTCCAGTCTCAGCTATTTTGTTACAGCAGCTGCAGTAAGCTAATACATGGAGCTGTTGTCTCTCCATGGAAGGCAACAATGCCTGTAGAACTCACCTAGTTTCTCAAGACAGTGATTCTATTAATTTCTGGAAATTTACATGGGATTCTGATGGGCTGAGACAGGAGAAATACTTTTACCTCGATTCACATGTGGAGGTGGGGTGGACTCAAGTGGCTTCGCTCCTACTGCAAGCATGGCCATCACTGGTGTCGGGGACGGACTGGCCCACGATGGGATGGAATCTGAGGCAACCTTGGTGCCATAATACAACGCACCTGTGTAGAAGAACCCACGTCCATTAATTCCTAAGATACTCTTCCGTAGGAATTTCACTCAGTTTAAAGAATCTGGTTTTTTCATCCTCTTCCCCCAACCAAAGGTCTCAGCTAAAATTTTATCTACTTTCTTTAAAAACTGCAGTGCCAGGTACCAAACGCAGGGTCATGATCATGCAAAGTAAGCCCCGTTACTGCTGAACTTCAGCCCATAACCCCCTCTTCTTCTTCAGAGACCTCCCTCCTCTTACTCCCTATGGCATCACACTGCAGGAGCCTGTGATCAAGTTCTTCCAGTATCTAGGACTATAAATGGGTGTGCTATAAAAAGGAGAAGGAACTGCTTTGCTGGGCATAGTGACACCTGCCTACAACCCTAGCACTCAGGAAGTGAGGGCAAGGGAACAATGAGTTCAAGGTTATCCTTGGCTAGATACCGTTAAACCCACTGGAACAAAATTAAAAATTCAGAGGATCATTGTAGCATATGGCGGTCACTCTTGGGATGATGGGAGATGAAGCATCAACAAGACTAAGGCGGGAATCTGACTGATTTAATCAGAGGTTCTCTTAGCCTTGGGCATTTCTGGAGACTCCTATAGGACATAGACCGCAAGGATGACTTTCAAAGCTGTGTCTAGGAACCAGTTTCCATATATATTCCTTTTAAAGAAGTTGTGTGTGTGTGTGTGTGTGTGTGTGATAGAGGGGTGGGTAGGTATGTGTGTGTGTATGATAGAGGTGTGTATATATGTGAAACAGAGGGGTGTGTGGGTGTGTCTGTCTGTATGTATATATACATGTGGGTGCACATTTGAGGGGAGGTCAGGGATTAACCTCGAGTGTCATTTCTTAGGAGCTGTCTATCGTGTGCTTTGAGACAGAGTCTCTCAATGGGACCTGGGAATGATTTAGGCAGAGCTGGCTGACCACTTAACCCCAAGAATTCCCTTGTCCCTACCTCCTGGGTGCTGGAATTGCAAGTGCATGCCATGCACCCTCATTTTTAGGTGGGTGTTGGATATCGAATCAGGTCCTTATGCTTGTAAGACAATCCTTTTAGCAACTTGGCCATTTCCCTAGCCTATTTTCCTAACTAATTCATGCAATTCCCCTGCTTCCCTGCTAAAAGTCTCCAGGAGCCAAAGCCCCAGTTAAAATAGTGTAGCACTAAGAAAGAATGACTCCAGTGACTAAGTAATGCTCTCTTTCTTAAGCAAAATGTTTGTCTATTCTGTGCTTTCAATTAATATTAGAGAAAGGGGTTTGGAGAGATGGCTCAACAGATGAGCATGCTTGCTGCTCTTGCAGAAAATCTGAGTTTGTGGTTCCCAGCACCCAAACTGGCAGCTCACAACTGCTTGTAACTCCAGGTCCAGGGGATCTGATTGCCTCCTCTGGCCAGCATGGACACCAGCACACACATAGGATGCTCTTACACAGACACAATAAAAACAAATCTTAAAGAATGACTAGAGAAGTACATTGCCAAATGATAAATCATTAAAGACTTTTGTTTGGCTTTTTAAAAAGTTTTTATTTGTTTTATGCTTTTTGTGTATGAGTGTTTGCCTACATATATGCCTGTCTGTGTGCATGTCTTGTGCCCACATAATCCAGAAGGTAGTAGATCCCCTGGAACTGGAAATGCAGATAGTTGTGAGCCAACATGTGGGAATAAAACCTTGATACTTTTGGAATGTGGCAAGTGCTCTTAACTACCAAGCCATTTCTTAAATCCCTCCTTTGTTTGGAGACAGGGTCTTGTTATGTAGCCTAGGCTAGTCATGAATTCACTAGGCAGCTAGAGTGGCCTAGTATATCAAAACCTCCTGCTTTGGCCTTGGGAATACTGGGATTTCAGATGTTCATAAAGTGTCAAACCAAACTGAAGGAATAAGCTTGAGTACAAGCTGGGAGCAAAACAATGGATCAGAGGCTTTGGGCTTCAACACAAGACAAGAAGGCCACTCTATATTGTTGCCCCATGAGGTTTCAAAGCACTGACCTGAGCAGCAAGAATGGTCCTGTGGTGGGGAGTCAGCCAGCATGCGTTCGTCCCCAGCATCATTCTCAATCACCATGGCGGTAAGTGGAGTCACAATATGATGGTCTAGAGACATCTGCAAGATTGTTTTTGTGATTTTCCTCTTGATAGCAGCTGTAGGAGCCAGGCTTCTGCATTCAGAAGATAGATTGAATAACATCAGTATACACAAGGGTAAAGTCATGCTCCAAACCTCCACTCACCTTTCTGATATTTAGTCAAGACCTGGGCACAGGGTAGGGCTTCTAAGGCAAGAATCAAACAGAACTAATTGGCTTCATGAGCTTTAATGTTTTGTCTAGCTATGTGGTCTCAAGGGAATATTTTAAAAATTACATTTATTTGTTTTATATGTATTTAAATAAAAAATTACATTTATTTGTGTATGTGTGTACGCACACATGTGCCACAATGCCTATGTGAAAACCAGAGAAAACTAGTGGGAGTTGGTTCTCTGTTCTCATCATGTAGGACCCCAGGATCAAACTCATGTTGGTAAGCTTGGCCACAAGCACCTTTATCTGTTGAATCATCTCACTGTTCCTTCAAGTGATTTATCATCTATCTATCTATCTATCTATCTATCTATCTATCTATCTATCTATCNTCTATCTATCTATCTATCTATCTATCTATCTATCTATCTATCTATATCTTCTGAGACAGGGTTTCTCTGTGTAACAGTCCTGGCTGTCCTGGGACTTACTCTGTAGACCAGGCTGGCCTTAAACTCACAAAGATCTGCCTGCCTCTGTCTCCTGAGTACTGGGATTAAAGGCATGCACCACCACCGCCCAACACCCTCAAGGGATTATTTTTAAAGACTTTTCTTTTCAGAGCAGTTGTAGGTTCATGGTGAAATTTTGTGAAAGGTATTGAGGGTTCTCCATGTGTCCCACCCACCCATAGCCTCTTGGATTATAGAATCTTGTACCAGAGATGTGCATTTGTGACATACATTGACATATAGATTAGTAATTTATACCCAGGTTTACTTGTACATCCCATGGATAAATAGATATAACACATCTGTAATCACAGAGTCATATAGATGAGTTCCTTAGCCCTAAAATGCTCTATGCTCACCAGGTGGTGGTGGCACATGCTTTTAATCCCAGCACTTGGGAGGCAGAGGCAGGTGGATCTCTGTGAGTTTGAGGCCAGCTTGGTCTACAAGAGCTAGTTCCAGGACACCTAGCACTGTTTCACAGAGAAATTCTGTCTTGAGCTAGCACCTCCCCACCAAATGCTCTATGCTCTATCCATCACCTGAAATCCTAGCAACCACCAATCTTTCCCATAGGGCTTTAAAAGTCGACATTTAACGTCCAGAGCAACTTCTCTGTGCCTTTAGATATGGCCAATGTACTTCTGCTCGAGACAGGGATAGTTCTTTCTTCAAAGTCACAGCTTATAGCTACATGTATTTTTTTTTTAAAAAATACATAATCACATTGACATCAGGGATTTTGTCTGTGAATCTAGTTATATGGTGGTTACAGCTCCTGTAACCTAGTTCAATGGCCTTTGTCCATCTTCCCAGGAATCTATTCTGAGGGGTGAAGTGGGAATTCTGCAAAGATAAGTTTTAGTGAAAATTCCCCATGAAGCTCTGGTGCACATGGGTGAGGATACTCTAATGAGAAGGTTATGTCAGAGAGATGAAATGCAGCTCAATTGAGAAGCCAGAGATGGGATAAGTATCAGTGACCTGTCCTTGGGGGACACTGTCATCACACAGTCATACAATTTTCCTTGGTCCTGTTTTCAAGAGGAAGTGTAAATGGACTCCTGAAACATGCAGCAACACTGCTAAGTCTTGCAGGCATCATGCTGAGTGAAAGTCAAAAAAGGGTTGTGCAGTTATGTGAAATAGACAAAACTAATCAATGGCAATACATGCCAAAATAGTGGCTCCCCTGTATGTAGAAAAGGAGGCCTTATATAGTTCTTTATTTAGAGCAGGACGGCCATTACATTGAAGAGTATATATATACATATATATGTATATATACACATATATTTAATACATTCTTCACATTTCACATATTACATTTAAATTTTAAATATTAAAAAAATGTGTGTGTATAGGTATTTTGTGTGCATGTCTGTCTCTTGCACTACATGTATGTAGTGACCACACACATCAGAAGAGGGCATTGTATGCCCTGGAACTGGAAATACAGAAAGTTATTAGCTGTCATGTGGGTGCTGGGAGTAGAACCTAGTTCCTCTGGAAGAGCAACCAGTGCTCTTAACTGCTGAGTCATATCTTCAGGTGCCAAATGTTACATTTTTAATAAAAAGGAAAGAAAGGAAGTAACTCGACATTAATTAAAGTGCTGGGGACCAGTCAGTAACAATCCGATCCTGTCATTAATTTGATGTCTTTCTCGGTTCCAAATAATTCTTGCTTGTGACTTCAAATATCCCACTTGCTGTTTGGTTTACAGTATGGGAATTGTACCTAGAGCTTTGTGTGTGCTAGGCAAGAGCTTTCCCAATAAGCTATATCCCTAGTTTTGACTTCAAATGTTATAGGTGGACATTTCATGTTTATAAATCTCCAAGGTGTATGCTCGTCTTGCCTTACCTCTCTGCTAACAGCTGGTTGATTGTGAGATAGGCCCATAGTTTTTTGGTGAAGTCAGGGTCTGCATGCTTGTCTTTTGATAGAAAATCCTCCAAGTCATCCATCTGACTCAGGGTTTCCAAGACCAATTCTGTATTAGCCTGGACAAGAGAAGCATCAGTTGATAGACACCCAGGGACCAGAATAACAGTTAGCTCCTCTGCTGTAAATGCACTTTGAAGTTAGACAAGGAAGAGATCCTTGACTGGATAGGTTAAATTCACAAACTCCAGAGACCATGGTTGGGTTTGGGAGAAAAAGTGAGGTTTTATAGAATGGTTGAAAAGATGGCTGAGATGTGCCATTCCTTCCCTTTCAGTTCCTGGGGATGGCTTCTCAAGAGCCTGGGGATGCAGAATGTTAACTTAACACAGAGGCCAAGTGTACTAGAGGACCAGCTAGGATTAGCTTGTTAACACAGAGATCAAGTATAGTAGGAGACAAGTTAGGATCTTCAGAATAAGCAGGGAGGAAGAAGTACCGAAGTCGCAGTGATGATGCTCTGAACTTCAGACAATTTATTCGGATCAAATTTTCCTGCCACCACTATCTCAGAACCTCCAAAGTAGTTGTGGAAACTGTTCTGAGTGACGTCTGTTACTGACGCCTGGGGGTAGTTGAACTGAACATTCCTGAGCAGTGGAGTAGAGACCTGGTTGTAAAATTTCTAGAAGACACAGGAAAGAAAAAAAATCTGTAAATAGTTATTTTCATACCACTTTGTACTAAAGTATTTTTCTCCTGAGGCTTTTCACATATGTAGCAGATAACTCTTCATTTATTTGCTTGGATCTTTGGGATGATGGACACGCCTGTGGTCATGAACTACGGGTCGTAAAACAAAAATGCGAAGTTAGGAAATTACCTACAATTTCAGAGCCAAAAATGTCTCCACTTTCAGTTATGATCAGAAATGAAAGCTTGTGGACATTCATATTAAAATATATCTGGGTTGAAATAACCTAAATTAGAACTATATCTTCTAGGTATCATAAAGCTTCAAATGCTGTGCCTTAGTGTTGGCATCATTTGGTTGTTCATTTAATAAACACAGGAGTCATGAAAGAGGGTATAAAGCTATTTTCTAGTCTTGAGTCAGAGATCATCTCTCTCTCTCTTTCTGTAATTGTGATCGATAAGTAAATAAAAAGATAATTGATACTGAAAGTGTAAAACCCTAAGTGAAGCTCCCTGGCTTCAGAATGGCCATTCTAACCGAACAGAGTTCACTGACAGGTGTAGAGTTTAGGACTAGGAAAGTGTTGAGTGGCTTCCTTAAACTAGCAGTGGGAAGGTTTTGTGTGTTAATTAAAATAAAGTGATTTTATTTAAAAGTGCAATAAAGTACACACTAGTGTGTGTGCGCCTAGAACTTGCTACGAACACAGGCTGGCCTTGAACTCACAGAGATCCACTTGCTTCTACTTCCTGAATGTTGGAATTCAAGGCACTTGTCATCATGCCACCTAACATGTCTCTCTTGTTTGAGGACACTTATGGGCATAGTTAGTGGTTTACATTATAAAAATGATACGCAAAATGCCAAGGCAATTCAAAGAGAAAGCAGGTGGCCACCGTAGTGGGATGGGCAACTGCACATGGGACCAGGAGGCTGGCAGAAGAGTGAGGCTTGAGAAGGCCCTTAGTTTCAAACAGCAGACAAGTGTTTGGTTTGGCCCTGGTCTCCTTGTTTCACATGTCACTGCCAGAAAGCAGTGAGGGAAACGTGTGAGAAGGCAATGAACCGTCGCTGGGATTGTAAGAGCAAATATGGCTTCCACAGATCCGAGCCAAGCTCAGCTGTCTTTGCGGGAATCTGTTTCGGGCAGCGGGATGATCTTCAGGAAGGGAGAAAAGCGATGCTACCTTGAGCTGGGAGGATGTGTCACGGTTCCCATAGATCCGTTGAGCAATGCCACGGTTTTCATTGGACAGTCTCTTCAAAAAATCATAGTCGACGTCAAATCCTATCCCCAAACTGAACAAGGAGATGTTATCCTGGATGTTCTGCTTCACGTTCTTCTGAATTTTGGACAATTTTAGTTCACCTGAAGTTGGCCGTGACCGAAAAGCAAGAGGGACCAGTCAGAAGGGGATAATTAGCAAATTTTCTCAAGGCTAAAACTATATTTGCCCTTTGACCCAATAAGACAAAATTTAGAGTTTTTTCAATAGATTCACTCTTTTGTTAAGCGTTGACGTGGGGGCAATGGTGCATACCCACAGTATTTGAGCATAGTGACATTAGAAATGGCTCAGAACAAATCACCCACAAGGGAACCTGGTTAGATCATGGTGCAGCTGAAAAGCCTATGCAGCCACTCTATGTACTCACAGTGAATAATCTCAAAAGCATTCAAAAGTTTTATTGGCATATATTGATTCTGTGTAAAATGGGTTTTATCATGGCGTTTTGTATGTGTACATAATGTATTTCAAGCGTTTTCACCCCGGTATCCATTTTTGTCACCCTTTCCACTTTTGCTGCCTCTTTCTCCTTCTACTTTCATGTTCAAAGACACCGTACCGTGTCTTTGTTTGTGAGTGTGAGAGAGTGAGATGTGTATTTGTGCGTGTGCAGGTGTTCACGCCTCAGACATGCCTGCGGGAGCTAGAGGATGGCACCAGGTTGCCTTCTGTATCACTCTCTATCTTATTGCCTTGAGAGTGGGTCTCCCGCTGAACTGGACACTTGCTGTGTTGGCTAGGCAGGCTGTCCAGCAAGCTCCTGGGCACCTCCAGTCCCTGTCCCCACAACACTGACATTACAGGGATGAAGAGTCCTGTCCAGTGGTTGTAAGAGCATGGGTTCTGGAGATTCAAATTCAGGTCTTTATGGTTGTATAGTAAGTATTTACATCCCCAAGTCATTTCCCCAGTTCCATCAAATGTATTTAAATAAAAAACCCATTTACTTACTTTATGTGTATTAATGGCTTGCCTGCATGCATGTATGTACATATATGTGTGCTTGGGGACCTTGGAGGTCAGAAGAGGGCACTGGATCACTTGGAACTAGAATTAGAGATGTCTGTGAGACACCATATGGATGCTGGGAATCAAACCTAGGTCCTCTGCCAAAGCAAGTGCTCTTAACCACTGAGCCATCTCTCCAGCTCCTCATAAGTTTTTTTTTTAAAAAAAAGAAAGAAAAAATCAAAGTAAATGGACACATGTAGGGTATCCTTATGTGTTATGCATGTATGTATATGTATGTATACACTATATGTATGTACACACACATATACAGATTTGTGCATAAAGTAAAACAGGAATGTGTTAATGTCTCAGGCAGCTAGAGACTAACTCCAGAGCAGAAACTGAGTGATTAGGAGACAAGAGTAAGAATCAGGCATAATTTTTAAACAAAGTATTTCCTTTTATTCTTTATGTTTTTATTCAAAACTTACATCTAAAAAGCTGCAAGATGTGAATGGAGAAAATAGCGACTCTACCACAAACACACAATAACTGCTCAGGTTGGTCTCAGTACTAAAGAAATGATCGCTCTTCCTCCTCCTGAAATCCTGGCTGCCATTTTGATGGTTGCTTCCTATACTTTTGTTTTCTCCAGCTGTACAGCACCGGTTAGACACCAACCTCATGCACATGACAACTCATTCTTGCTGTGCCATATAGCATTCATTATTCCCAATACTTGCCAATATCAAGACAAACATAGAAATAACAGCTGGTAATAGAAACAGGGAGATGTGGAAACCATTTTGTAGATAAGAAAAATGATTTATTTAAAGGTTGTCCAAGCCAGCAGTCATTTCTCCCATGGCAGTCGGAAGAGATGTGGAGAACAATAGAGACCACATTCCTGTGGGAACTGAGATAAATACGGGCCATTCACCACTCCCATCTACCACCTTTCCAGACCTAATGTTGAGGAAATAAATGCATTTCCCAGCATGCACTAGCAGTTCTCGCCATACAGACTGGAGCTCAACCTTAGCTTTCTGAGCCTGTTCTGTGGGAGAGAAACAGAGGCATTCAGGAGCAATGCCGAGGGGTGGATTAACACCTGACCATGTGTGGGTGGCTTTACAGTCCTGAGGACTTTCTGTCAGGAATTGTTGTGCAAATTCACCCCCAGACACCCTTTTCTGGTTGTAAATACTGCTGTGATAGTGTCCTTTTCTGTTTTTGTACATTTTTGTATATTTATTTCCTTTGAATTTCATTTTATTTTTATTTTGATGCCTTTTATCATTCATTAGCTCTCATTATACAAAGGCAAATATTCTCATGTAAAGCTTTAAAAAGATTGCTCCTGGGTGCTTCTGGGAGACTTTCTTGCAGAAGCCAGAGTTTAAAATGATTTAGAAATGTATATATATATATATATATATATATATGCCATAACAGTTTGCACATTAAGCAAATAACATTCTTAAGAAGCAACAGTGAAAACATTTGTCAATAGAAAGTTGAAGCAATACTTGCCCACTGTTGGATCTCCATCGGAAACCAAAACAATCAGAGAGACTGAGTCGGGGTTCAACAATCCCAAGTTACTGGCTTCATTCAAAATGAAAATTGCTCGCAGGAGTGCCTCATTGATATTTGTGCCTGTTAAAGTAACATAATGCTCATCAAACACACACACATAGACTGCAACTTGGATTCAGGTTCATCTTTCTATGAACTACTTATGCATAATATGCTCGATATTTAATTCGTTTGATTGCTTTCTAATTGACAAATTTCTCTATGCCCATCAAGATCTCTCAATGCAGTAAATTATTTATTAAAACTATTCCTTTAGAGGTGAATAAGCCCCTTAAGGCATTGGTCTGTCATCTTGCAACAAACTTAAGAATCTAAATGACTTTGCCCAGATGCTCTGGAAGGTACTTACATTTTACACATACATACATACATTACATTACATTACATAGTTAATAAAGAAGTCTAGAATGACTTCATAGTTAGGAAAGAAGCCTAGAATTACTTGCTAAATATTTTTTTGGTAAAATGACGGACTATTTAAAGACATGTCTGAGCTATATTTTGTGCTATTCCTTCTCCACAAGCAGTGTTTTTTTTAAATCAATAAACATGTTATTTAATGCAGACTGGGCAAATACCAGTTTGATGGAGAATAACAATTTTTGGCTGTTATTGTTGGAGGCAAGGTTTTACTGTGTAGTCCAAGGTGAAGACTGACCTTGAACTAATTGGTACCCAGGGGGACACTGAAATTACAATTCTCCTATGTCAGTCTCCTAAGTGCTAAGATTGTAAGATCTATCACAGCACTCAGCAGGGACTATGATTTTCAAGTGAATCTAGACTGGAACCTTTCTGGAAGTTTCCCTGTAGACTTTAGACCAAACTCACTCACCTCCACTAGGCTGGATTTTCTCAATGTATCTCTTAGCATCTGCAATTTGTGTTTTAGTTGCTGAGACTAAATCGTTTCTCCAGGTGCGAACATTATGGTTGAAGTCAACCACAGAGAATTGGTCTTCGGTTCTTAGGTCGTCCAATATGGTCTTCATCGCCTCTACAGTCTAGTTAAAAGAGGACCTAGAGAAGCCTCATCACATTCACTTCAAGCTGAAGAAAATTTCAGGAGTTCCCTCACGGGCTTCACTCACCCTTCAAGTACGGACTCAAGCTCAACTTATTAAAGAAACCTTTTTTGTCAATCACATGTACTATTGGACTTTGGGTACTCCAATCGCCTGTCTTCTTCAATACCCCAGTTTGATTAGCTATACTTTAAGATAAGCAACACGAATTTAGGTGTTCCCTTGGACTGCCTGGCACAGAGTAGGTACCACACAGATAGTTGTTGAGTGAAGGAAGAGCAGAAGGAACAAAGGAACAGTGAACAAGCATTTGCTTTAGAATAATGATGTTTAACTGGGGACAACTGTTCCTTCAAGAAACAGAGGTCAACATATGAACTCATTCTGTGTGTGTGTGTGTATTTATACATGTATATGTGTATGTGTGCATGTGGAGGTCAGACGTGAACCTTGGGTGTCATTCCTCAGGTGCCATCTACCGTGGTTTTCGAGACAGGGTCTTTCATTGGCCTCCTTTTTGCTGATTGTGCTAAGGTGATTGGCCTGTGAGACTCAAGAACCTGTCCGTTTCTGCCTCCCCAGTACTGGCATTATAAACACATGCCACCAGGCTTGATTTTTTTTCACATGGATGTTGGGAATCAAACTCAGCTCATCATGGATATGTGGCAGAGATGTTAGCAATTATCCTATCCCTTCAACCCTGGTGTAATTTTTAACTGTCACAACTGGCATGGACATTGTACTATTGAGATCAGGTGGGCAGAGGCCAAAGGTGCTGCTCAACATTATGAAATATGCAGGACAGCCTCCCACAGCAAAGAAGAACCATACCAGCTATCATCAGCTCATTCCTGGAGGATCTGTAGTGCAGTGCAAGCTCAGGTGGGCAGGGACATCCAAGACACCAACTTCTTTTGGCTTGTTACCGAGCAGTAATTACTTAAGGTAGTAATGACTTAAGGTGGTCAAAATGGCTTCCAATGAAGGAATATTTAATTGATTTTCAAATTATTTGACTTAATGGGCAAATTAAAAAATTACCTCCGGGCAGTGGTGACACACACCTTTAATCCCAGCACTCAGGAGGCTGAAGCAGATGGATCTCTGAGATTGAGGCCAACCTGGTCTAAATAGCAAGTTCCAGGACATTCAGGGATACACAGGGAAACTCTGTCTCAAAATCCACCCCCAACCCCAAAACACAAAACAAACAAAAACCTTGTTTGTTGTTTAGATTTGCTTCTATCCTATTTATTATGGATAAGCTTATGCTGATCTCTGAACTAGAAGACATAAGGCAGGATCATTACCCCCAAGGAATGATAATTAAATAAAAATGATAGACTAAAGTCTGGGGAGATGGCTCTGTGGATAAAGAGCTTGCTGTGATAGTATGGAGACTTGGGTTTGGATCAGTAACACCCATGTGAAAACCAGATGTGGTGGTGTGCACACATAATCTCAGCACTGTGGGAGCAGAGATAGGCAGAGCTTCAGGGGCTCTCTGGCCAGCCAGTCTATCCTACTGTGAGAAGAGACTCTCTTTCCAAAGGTAAAGTGGGGAGAGATGTAGGGAGATAGCAAAAGTTCATCTCTAGTCTTCATGTGCCCTACCTACATAGACACAGACACTCAAATGCCATAATGCGTGCATGCGTGCGCGCATGCACACACACATACACACACACAATAGGCATGTGTGGATTTTAAAAGTTACTTGTGACTAATGGCAATATACTAAAGCCAAACACCATACTGAGGCATGACTAGAGTGAGAAGACATTAGATTAAGATGGAACTTTTCAAACGGTGAATTAAAAAACATCAGGAGAGGGAAAAGGAAGTAGGAAACATGGAGGTGAAAAGTTTCTTTTGCTTTTGTTTTTAACAAAGAAGCATTGATTTTGGTATAAGCCCAGGGGACATGCAATAACCTCACAAAATTGGGAAGGACTGGCACCTCAGTCTGTGTCAGTGAGTACCCTTTCTGAGTTTTAGCCCAAAGTAGGGAGTCAGAGGGCACATCCAATTACTGCATTATTTAAAGAGAATCACAGAAGGTGAGAGTCTCACCTAACACCATAGGCAAAGAGTTCTTACCTGTTTCATCTTTATTCCCCACATGGAACCACTAACATCAATCACAAAAAGGATGTTTTTGGGAATTGGGTCCAGGTTCTCAGGAGCAAAGAAGTGCACAAAGTACCCATTAAATACCTGAAAAACAAAGCATATGCATGAGTGAGATGATGGCCAGTGTTTGGATAGTAGGGAATGGAGGCTGGAGACTACAGAAGAGAGGTGGGCTACAGAAGGAAGAAGATGTTCCCGAAGATGAAAATAAAAGCAGAGGTAGACACTTGGCTTGTGGCCATCTTTCCCTTCTGATGTCTCTTGCTCCTCTGCTCTGGGGGGTCTAAGCCCTTCTCGGTGCTGCTTTCCCACCCCACTCTGTTTCGTTCTGTCCCGTTCTACCTCACCAGTCTTCATCTCAAGCCTCTGTCCAGGCACTCTGCGAAGCAATGGTAAATCAGGCAGTCTCTGTCCTCATAGGTCCCAACCAGTGAGGATGCAGACAGCTAACAAGTGTTCTCAGCACAGCACGCTAAGTGTTATGGCTAGGAAGGAAGTCTCCAAAGAAATAGCAACCACGCTGGGCCCTGAGAGACAAGTTTAGCACAGTCTACTGTTGATGCAATTAGGTTGATGCAATTTTGACTGATCCAAGGAGAGAGTCTCAAAGGAACTGTCTGCATTCGTTTGGCCTGTGGCCATATCCATATACGTGGGGTTGTTTTAATTAACTGTTGTTGGAAGATCCGGCCCACTATGGGCATCACTATTCCCTTGTCAGGGGGATTCTGAATTTCACAAGAGTAGAGATGTTTAGCTCAGCTCAAGCAAGCAAGCAAGCAAGCCAGTGAGCATGTACACATCCATTTAGCTCCACTTTTAACTATAGATGTGATGTGAGTAACAGCTCTAACTTCTTGCCATTGGGACTTCCCTGTTATGAAGGACTATATAACCTTGTAAGCTGAATAGAAATAGAGCCCCCTTCTCCCCTAACTTTTTTGGGTCAGGTTATTTTTATCAGGGTAACAAAAATGAAACTAGGACAGCATGCCACCACCCCCAGACTTTTTAATGTAGGTTCTGGAGGTTGAACTCAGGGCTTCATGCCTGCATGGCAAGTACTTTACCAACTAATCAATATCTATACATCCTTTTGTTTTTTTATGGTATAAAGGGTAATTCTTGAATGCACATCAGAAAAATATGATTTTAGTCTCTTCTCTTTATCCTGAACACTTTCATTGACAACTAGAAGTGACTTACAAGCCAAGGAGTTTGTTCAACTGCAATGCGATTGGTGGCCTCAGTTGGATAGTTCTGGAGCCAGTTGGCACTCACCTCAAGCTCCCCAGCCTTCTCTTCTCTGCTGACATCATACATCACCACCAGCTCTCCATCCACTGCGGTCTCGGTGCAGTTGGGGCATTTTCTTTGTTGTTCTACTGTGGGCTTGAAGGAGACATGTGCCTGCAAAGGATGGGGACCTCAGAAGCTGATCTTTGCTCCCAGATCCTGACAGCTGAGGGCTTGGTAGCTGCCTCTTGTCACGCACACAGGATAACAGCATGCTGACTGCATCCACTGGCCTAATACTTTGGGAAGTGTCAGAGCTAGAGCAGAGTGGAGCAGTCAACAAACTGAGGTGCTGTTTGTCATGTGTCAGGCCTTTAAAAAAGAGATTCAAAGATTTCCCCCTCACAGAAACCATGGAAGGAATGGCTCCCAGTCTGGAAAAGGGTCTGTGTAAGTTCTTAGAGGACACTGACCTTTTCATAGTTGCTTGTTATTGGCCATCAAGGCAAATATAATTAAAATGAGTATTTCTTTTGATTTATGAAAATTCTCTATGTGAAAGTTGAATTTAACTGCCGGTCAAGTAAATGACTTGGGAAATAGGACATTCCAAAATGGTCAAAATGAAATTACATAAGTGGAAGTGTTGCTTTTTTTAATATTTATTTTATATTTATATTTAATAGGAAATAAACTCTGGTCTTTGACCTCAGCTCAGGTCACTCTTTTTTGTTTCATTGCCCAAGGCACAGGAGAAAAAGGGCCAGGACCTAGTGTCCACTCAACTGACAACATGCAATGATTGGGTACCTTCTGGTGTCCTTTGGATATGACTGGAACACCTTGGAAATGGCCTTCAAAAGTGTCAGGAACATGAAGATATCTCATCCCTTGAGGTTCAACAATCCACACATTCACCTAAAATGGGGGAGGCAATGACAGAATTAAAAGTCTTTAGAGACCTTTAAAGCAGGAAGTAAAGTTACTGTTGAGCCTTCTGATGCCTTTTCTCATCTCCCAGTTTCCACAGCATGGTTCCATGGCCTTTCTGGAAAGTTCCTGGATGCGAACTATCTCACTGCAGCAGATACCTCTCAGTATCTTTCTATAGCCTTGTTCCTCCAGGATTTATTTTCCCTGACCATGGTTTGGATGTATGCTTTAGTTTCTTTTCCTGTGGCTGTGATAAAATACTGATGAGAGCATCTTAAGGGAGCCTGGATTTGTGTTTGCTCACAGTTCAAGGCCCATACCATTATGGTGGGCCCAGACCATAATGGGCATCAGGAGTATGGTGAAGCAGATCCCATTACATCCAATCAGGAGACAGATAGGGACGAATGCAAGCTTTTTCTCTTTAATCCAGTTTCATTTAACATCGTCCAGCATCCCCTGCTCAGGGAATGTCCCCACCCACAATTAAGATATGTCAGTTAATATAATCAAGATAATCCTCAGCAGGCATATCCAGAGACCCTTCTCCCATGTGATTCTAGATTCTGTCAAGTTGGCAATTAACACTGCCCATCAGGACACGGCTTTAAAAGGCCTCCCAACGGTTCACATGCTGGAAACGTGGTCACTGGTATGGCAATAGTTGAAGTGGGTGGGTCTCAAGCTGGAGATGGCTCAGTGGGTTAAGCGCTTTCCCAGACAAGCGTGAGAATCTAAATTCTAGTCCCCATTACTCATGTCCAATCTGGGTGTGTCAGCATGCACTTATAAACTCAGCACCGGGAGATGGAGACAGGAGGGGCCTGGAGGCTGCTGGCCAGGAAATGAGCTCCAGGTTCAGGAAGAGATAATGCTTCAAAAAAAGTGGAAAATTGTAGAAGATCCCTGAAGCTAACCTCTGGCCTCTGCATGCACAGTCACAGGAGAGTGCACCCATGAACACACCCATACAGCCCCTACACACAAACAAGAGATTGGGCCTTTGGCAAGATAACTGGGTATCACCCCAGAAGGGATGAATGATGGAATTGTGGTGTGAGTTATTTCTCAAGACAGGAAGTTGATATAAAGGGAGGTCATATATTTTTTCCTCTTCTGCATAGGGCTGGCTGCCTGTTTCTTCACCACATTAGAAGCCATCCAGGAGCCCCTCTCCAGGATGCTAGCACTAAGTGATTTAATTTTTTTTAAATTTTATTTTATGCGCATGGGTGTTTCATGGTGCATGTGTAATAGAACAGTATGAAAAGCAGTATACGATTCCACTTTTAGGTATGTTAAAACTCTTAGACTGGTTACTTTATAGGCAAAGTCATATATTTGGCTTATGATTCTAGTGGCTGCAAGACTCAAATCTCAAATGGTACACCTTTTACAGATGACAAAGTAGAAGCTCCCGATGCCTTCACCGTGAAGGTTAGCTTTGTGAGTTGGGTGGTGGTTCCCTGAAGGGTACACTAC
The DNA here is from genome assembly GCA_001685095.1 of Ellobius talpinus. Lineage (NCBI taxonomy): Eukaryota > Metazoa > Chordata > Mammalia > Rodentia > Cricetidae > Ellobius > Ellobius talpinus. The sequence continues at coordinate 35,475 of LOJH01000214.1, read as the reverse complement.
TCAAGCCCTGGAATCTGAATTTGAGCTTAATTGGAAACAAGTCTTCAGTGATGTGACTAAGTTAAGGATCTTAAGGGGGTGTCATCCTCTGCTACTCGGCTCTTCATCCAGCAAGGGGAAGGCGGAAGGAGACTTGAGATTCTCAGAGTAGGAGTAAATATTAGAGTCGAAGGGCCACAGGCCAAGCACTGCCAATACCTGCCTGATACCAGCAGCAAGAAAAATTTAATTCTAAGCTGAGAGTGTGTTCTGCACTCTCAGCTTAGAATTAAAATTTCACAAGGATTAATTCATTATTCCAGTCTGGGAACAATTCATATGTACACTTCGGATGCCTGTATGACTGTGAGAACAAACGTCTGTTGTTTTAGCTTACACTGATAATTTGTTACAACCACCAACACAGTGATGAGCACATAAGGAAAGCTCGTGTTGGAGCCTGTAGAGAAGCAGTGTGGTTGACTCTTGCTGCCTGATACCAGCAGCAAGAAAAATTTAATTCTAAGCTGAGAGTGTGTTCTG